>OU015503.1:114317643-114360143 GCA_907164885.2 Dolomedes plantarius | reverse complement strand
CAAAAAAGAAAACCCCGTGATCAGCATTTAACAAATTAAATTCTAAAAATTAATCTTTAAAAATTCACAAAAAATCAGAAAATGGAGGCAATGATTCGAAAAAGGTTTCGTTTTAAAGGCAGTTTTATGATCTTTCTAGTGATATAAATTTTATAACCCTCAAATAATTATTTTAAATGCAAACTTTAAAGAATGTTACAAAAACAGCTTAAAAATCCAGTTTAAAAAATCTAATAAGAATTTTTCAAAAATCTTTCTTAGTGCACCCCTACACTATGAGAAGAATCACCATGCAAAATTCCAACCCTTTAGGTCCAGCGGTTTGGTCTGTGCGTTATCTGTCAGTCAGTCACTCAGTCAGTTACGGAACTGTTTTATATATATAGATTTCTGTATTTTGTTTTATTTATACTTAAATACACTGCTGGCCATTAAAATTGCAACACAATGGAAGAGGAATGATACAAAAGCCGAATTCGCACGAAAGGAAGAAAATGCTGGGATATGCAAATGATTAGCATTTAAGCGCAATCGAACGACGGTGGAGGGAGAAACGGCATCTGAAACTTTGTACAAAAGGAAAGTAACGCAGCGGATTTCTCATTCGGAAATCACATTTGAATGGTGGTTGTTTGTGAGAAGATCGTGTTATGCCTAGTATAAGAAGGAGAAACGGCTACCAGCACGTATCGGAATTCGATAGCGGCAGGATCGTGGCCTATCGAGTTTGCGATCTATCGCTTCGCGATATTTCTACTCGCATTGGTCGGAATCCAACGACTGTCATGCGAATGTGGATTCTATAGGTTCAGGAGGGTCATACTGAACGCCATGCCGGATCTCAACGGCCTCCCGCTACTAATGCTCACTCTTTAGTAGTTCGTTAATACCATTAAGTACTGCAATTTGTTAGCACCAAATCTATACTTATATATAAAGAGAGAGCGATTTTGTACTTGGAGGGTAATCTCCAGAACCACTGCACCTATTTGAAAAATTCTTTCACTGTTTGAAAGGTACATTATTCCAGATGGACATAGGCTATATATTGTGTATATCTCATCAGTAGAAATAAAGTTAGGGATTTAATCCTAAGAATCTCCATTGTTTCCGCTACTGTATTCTACCGCTTTTTGTGCCGAAGAATTCAACGATCCTTAGCGTGGTGCTATCTATACTTATATATAAAGAGAGAGCGAGATTTTGTACGTGGAGGGTAATCTCCAGAACCACTGCACCTATTTGAAAAATTCTTTCACTGTTTGAAAGGTACATTATTCCAGATGGACATAGGCTATATATTGTGTATATCTCATCAGTAGAAATAAAGTTAGGGATTTAATCCTAAGAATCTCCATTGTTTCCGCTACTGTATTCTACCGCTTTTTGTGCCGAAGAATTCAACGATCCTTAGCGTGGTGCTATCTATACTTATATATAAAGAGAGAGCGAGATTTTGTACGTGGAGGGTAATCTCCGGAACCACTGCACCTATTTGAAAAATTCTTTCACTGTTTGAAAGGTACATTATTCCAGATGGACATAGGCTATATATTGTGTATATCTCATCAGTAGAAATAAAGTTAGGGATTTAATCCTAAGAATCTCCATTGTTTCCGCTACTGTATTCTACCGCTTTTTGTGCCGAAGAATTCAACGATCCTTAGCGTGGTGCTATCTATACTTATATATAAAGAGAGAGCGAGATTTTGTACGTGGAGGGTAATCTCCAGAACCACTGCACCTATTTGAAAAATTCTTTCACTGTTTGAAAGGTACATTATTCCAGATGGACATAGGCTATATATTACGTATATCTGATCAGTAGAAATAAAGTTAGGGGCATAATCCTAACAATCTCCATTGTTTCCGCTACTGTATTCTACCGCTTTTTGTGCCGAAGGATTCAACGATCCTTAGCGTGGTGCTATCTATACTTATATATAAAGAGAGAGCGAGATTTTGTACGTGGAGGGTAATCTCCAGAACCACTGCACCTATTTGAAAAATTCTTTCACTGTTTGAAAGGTACATTATTCCAGATGGACATAGGCTATATATTACGTATATCTGATCAGTAGAAATAAAGTTAGGGGCATAATCCTAACAATCTCCATTGTTACCGCTACTGTCCTCTACCGCTTTTTGTGCCGAAGAATTCAACGATCCTTAGCGTGGTGCTATCTATACTTATATATAAAGAGAGAGCGAGATTTTGTACGTGGAGGGTAATCTCCAGAACCACTGCACCTATTTGAAAAATTCTTTCACTGTTTGAAAGGTACATTATTCCAGATGGACATAGGCTATATATTGTGTATATCTCATCAGTAGAAATAAAGTTAGGGATTTAATCCTAAGAATCTCCATTGTTTCCGCTACTGTATTCTACCGCTTTTTGTGCCGAAGAATTCAACGATCCTTAGCGTGGTGCTATCTATACTTATATATAAAGAGAGAGCGAGATTTTGTACGTGGAGGGTAATCTCCAGAACCACTGCACCTATTTGAAAAATTCTTTCACTGTTTGAAAGGTACATTATTCCAGATGGACATAGGCTATATATTGTGTATATCTCATCAGTAGAAATAAAGTTAGGGATTTAATCCTAAGAATCTCCATTGTTTCCGCTACTGTATTCTACCGCTTTTTGTGCCGAAGAATTCAACGATCCTTAGCGTGGTGCTATCTATACTTATATATAAAGAGAGAGCGAGATTTTGTACGTGGAGGGTAATCTCCAGAACCACTGCACCTATTTGAAAAATTCTTTCACTGTTTGAAAGGTACATTATTCCAGATGGACATAGGCTATATATTGTGTATATCTCATCAGTAGAAATAAAGTTAGGGATTTAATCCTAAGAATCTCCATTGTTACCGCTACTGTCTTCTACCGCTTTTTGTGCCGAAGAATTCAACGATCCTTAGCGTGGTGCTATCTATACTTATATATAAAGAGGGAGCGAGATTTTGTACGTGGAGGGTAATCTCCAGAACCACTGCACCTATTTGAAAAATTCTTTCACTGTTTGAAAGGTACATTATTCCAGATGGACATAGGCTATATATTGTGTATATCTCATCAGTAGAAATAAAGTTAGGGATTTAATCCTAAGAATCTCCATTGTTTCCGCTACTGTATTCTACCGCTTTTTGTGCCGAAGAATTCAACGATCCTTAGCGTGGTGCTATCTATACTTATATATAAAGAGAGAGCGAGATTTTGTACGTGGAGGGTAATCTACAGAACCACTGCACCTATTTGAAAAATTCTTTCACTGTTTGAAAGGTACATTATTCCAGATGGACATAGGCTATATATTGTGTATATCTCATCAGTAGAAATAAAGTTAGGGATTTAATCCTAAGAATCTCCATTGTTTCCGCTACTGTATTCTACCGCTTTTTGTGCCGAAGAATTCAACGATCCTTAGCGTGGTGCTATCTATACTTATATATAAAGAGAGAGCGAGATTTTGTACGTGGAGGGTAATCTCCAGAACCACTGCACCTATTTGAAAAATTCTTTCACTGTTTGAAAGGTACATTATTCCAGATGGACATAGGCTATATATTGTGTATATCTCATCAGTAGAAATAAAGTTAGGGATTTAATCCTAAGAATCTCCATTGTTTCCGCTACTGTATTCTACCGCTTTTTGTGCCGAAGGATTCAACGATCCTTAGCGTGGTGCTATCTATACTTATATATAAAGAGAGAGCGAGATTTTGTACGTGGAGGGTAATCTCCAGAACCACTGCACCTATTTGAAAAATTCTTTCACTGTTTGAAAGGTACATTATTCCAGATGGACATAGGCTATATATTACGTATATCTGATCAGTAGAAATAAAGTTAGGGGCATAATCCTAACAATCTCCATTGTTACCGCTACTGTCCTCTACCGCTTTTTGTGCCGAAGAATTCAACGATCCTTAGCGTGGTGCTATCTATACTTATATATAAAGAGAGAGCGAGATTTTGTACGTGGAGGGTAATCTCCAGAACCACTGCACCTATTTGAAAAATTCTTTCACTGTTTGAAAGGTACATTATTCCAGATGGACATAGGCTATATATTGTGTATATCTCATCAGTAGAAATAAAGTTAGGGATTTAATCCTAAGAATCTCCATTGTTTCCGCTACTGTATTCTACCGCTTTTTGTGCCGAAGAATTCAACGATCCTTAGCGTGGTGCTATCTATACTTATATATAAAGAGAGAGCGAGATTTTGTACGTGGAGGGTAATCTCCAGAACCACTGCACCTATTTGAAAAATTCTTTCACTGTTTGAAAGGTACATTATTCCAGATGGACATAGGCTATATATTGTGTATATCTCATCAGTAGAAATAAAGTTAGGGATTTAATCCTAAGAATCTCCATTGTTTCCGCTACTGTATTCTACCGCTTTTTGTGCCGAAGAATTCAACGATCCTTAGCGTGGTGCTATCTATACTTATATATAAAGAGAGAGCGAGATTTTGTACGTGGAGGGTAATCTCCAGAACCACTGCACCTATTTGAAAAATTCTTTCACTGTTTGAAAGGTACATTATTCCAGATGGACATAGGCTATATATTGTGTATATCTCATCAGTAGAAATAAAGTTAGGGATTTAATCCTAAGAATCTCCATTGTTTCCGCTACTGTATTCTACCGCTTTTTGTGCCGAAGAATTCAACGATCCTTAGCGTGGTGCTATCTATACTTATATATAAAGAGAGAGCGAGATTTTGTACGTGGAGGGTAATCTCCAGAACCACTGCACCTATTTGAAAAATTCTTTCACTGTTTGAAAGGTACATTATTCCAGATGGACATAGGCTATATATTACGTATATCTGATCAGTAGAAATAAAGTTAGGGGCATAATCCTAACAATCTCCATTGTTACCGCTACTGTCCTCTACCGCTTTTTGTGCCGAAGAATTCAACGATCCTTAGCGTGGTGCTATCTATACTTATATATAAAGAGAGAGCGAGATTTTGTACGTGGAGGGTAATCTCCAGAACCACTGCACCTATTTGAAAAATTCTTTCACTGTTTGAAAGGTACATTATTCCAGATGGACATAGGCTATATATTGTGTATATCTCATCAGTAGAAATAAAGTTAGGGATTTAATCCTAAGAATCTCCATTGTTTCCGCTACTGTATTCTACCGCTTTTTGTGCCGAAGAATTCAACGATCCTTAGCGTGGTGCTATCTATACTTATATATAAAGAGAGAGCGAGATTTTGTACGTGGAGGGTAATCTCCAGAACCACTGCACCTATTTGAAAAATTCTTTCACTGTTTGAAAGGTACATTATTCCAGATGGACATAGGCTATATATTGTGTATATCTCATCAGTAGAAATAAAGTTAGGGATTTAATCCTAAGAATCTCCATTGTTTCCGCTACTGTATTCTACCGCTTTTTGTGCCGAAGAATTCAACGATCCTTAGCGTGGTGCTATCTATACTTATATATAAAGAGAGAGCGAGATTTTGTACGTGGAGGGTAATCTCCAGAACCACTGCACCTATTTGAAAAATTCTTTCACTGTTTGAAAGGTACATTATTCCAGATGGACATAGGCTATATATTGTGTATATCTCATCAGTAGAAATAAAGTTAGGGATTTAATCCTAAGAATCTCCATTGTTTCCGCTACTGTATTCTACCGCTTTTTGTGCCGAAGAATTCAACGATCCTTAGCGTGGTGCTATCTATACTTATATATAAAGAGAGAGCGAGATTTTGTACGTGGAGGGTAATCTCCAGAACCACTGCACCTATTTGAAAAATTCTTTCACTGTTTGAAAGGTACATTATTCCAGATGGACATAGGCTATATATTGTGTATATCTCATCAGTAGAAATAAAGTTAGGGATTTAATCCTAAGAATCTCCATTGTTTCCGCTACTGTATTCTACCGCTTTTTGTGCCGAAGAATTCAACGATCCTTAGCGTGGTGCTATCTATACTTATATATAAAGAGAGAGCGAGATTTTGTACGTGGAGGGTAATCTCCAGAACCACTGCACCTATTTGAAAAATTCTTTCACTGTTTGAAAGGTACATTATTCCAGATGGACATAGGCTATATATTACGTATATCTGATCAGTAGAAATAAAGTTAGGGGCATAATCCTAACAATCTCCATTGTTACCGCTACTGTCCTCTACCGCTTTTTGTGCCGAAGAATTCAACGATCCTTAGCGTGGTGCTATCTATACTTATATATAAAGAGAGAGCGAGATTTTGTACGTGGAGGGTAATCTCCAGAACCACTGCACCTATTTGAAAAAATTCTTTCACTGTTTGAAAGGTACATTATTCCAGATGGACATAGGCTATATATTGTGTATATCTCATCAGTAGAAATAAAGTTAGGGATTTAATCCTAAGAATCTCCATTGTTTCCGCTACTGTATTCTACCGCTTTTTGTGCCGAAGAATTCAACGATCCTTAGCGTGGTGCTATCTATACTTATATATAAAGAGAGAGCGAGATTTTGTACGTGGAGGGTAATCTCCAGAACCACTGCACCTATTTGAAAAATTCTTTCACTGTTTGAAAGGTACATTATTCCAGATGGACATAGGCTATATATTGTGTATATCTCATCAGTAGAAATAAAGTTAGGGATTTAATCCTAAGAATCTCCATTGTTTCCGCTACTGTATTCTACCGCTTTTTGTGCCGAAGAATTCAAACGATCCTTAGCGTGGTGCTATCTATACTTATATATAAAGAGAGAGCGAGATTTTGTACGTGGAGGGTAATCTCCAGAACCACTGCACCTATTTGAAAAATTCTTTCACTGTTTGAAAGGTACATTATTCCAGATGGACATAGGCTATATATTACGTATATCTGATCAGTAGAAATAAAGTTAGGGGCATAATCCTAACAATCTCCATTGTTACCGCTACTGTCCTCTACCGCTTTTTGTGCCGAAGAATTCAACGATCCTTAGCGTGGTGCTATCTATACTTATATATAAAGAGAGAGCGAGATTTTGTACGTGGAGGGTAATCTCCAGAACCACTGCACCTATTTGAAAAATTCTTTCACTGTTTGAAAGGTACATTATTCCAGATGGACATAGGCTATATATTGTGTATATCTCATCAGTAGAAATAAAGTTAGGGATTTAATCCTAAGAATCTCCATTGTTTCCGCTACTGTATTCTACCGCTTTTTGTGCCGAAGAATTCAACGATCCTTAGCGTGGTGCTATCTATACTTATATATAAAGAGAGAGCGAGATTTTGTACGTGGAGGGTAATCTCCAGAACCACTGCACCTATTTGAAAAATTCTTTCACTGTTTGAAAGGTACATTATTCCAGATGGACATAGGCTATATATTACGTATATCTGATCAGTAGAAATAAAGTTAGGGGCATAATCCTAACAATCTCCATTGTTACAGCTACTGTCCTCTACCGCTTTTTGTGCCGAAGAATTCAACGATCCTTAGCGTGGTGCTATCTATACTTATATATAAAGAGGGAGCGAGATTTTGTACGTGGAGGGTAATCTCCAGAACCACTGCACCTATTTGAAAAATTCTTTCACTGTTTGAAAGGTACATTATTCCAGATGGACATAGGCTATATATTACGTATATCTGATCAGTAGAAATAAAGTTAGGGGCATAATCCTAACAATCTCCATTGTTACCGCTACTGTCCTCTACCGCTTTTTGTGCCGAAGAATTCAACGATCCTTAGCGTGGTGCTATCTATACTTATATATAAAGAGAGAGCGATTTTGTACGTGGAGGGTAATCTCCAGAACCACTGCACCTATTTGAAAAATTCTTTCACTGTTTGAAAGGTACATTATTCCAGATGGACATAGGCTATATATTGTGTATATCTGATCAGTAGAAATAAAGTTAGGGATTTAATCCTAAGAATCTCCATTGTTTCCGCTATTGTCTTTTACCGCTTTTTGTGCCGAAGAAATCAACGATTCTTAGCGTGGTGCTATCGCGGTGGGCTTCTGTTTTGACGTTAGCGGTTCGAACCTAGCTGTTCTACGGCACGCCTTTTTCTTTTAAAATATTAATTTAATCATTAACTACATCCAAACTACATTTGGAACTTCGCTTTTTATTGGACATTTAAGGTAAAAAAAAAAGATTTACAATTTATTGGCTCTCAACTGGAAATTTATTGGTATAATATTTTGTTCAACCCGGACAAAGTCGGGACGGGCCGCTAGTTTAAAAAAAAATTTGTTGCAATTTTTCATTGCGGGGCTGCTGGCAAAAATTTGCAAAAAATTTATTTTAAATTCGGTACTGACGAAAATTTTTTGCGGTACTAACCGGTACTAACGACTGAAATAAGTTTCGATTAAAATTCGTCTACATACTAGGGACGCGACATCGACAACAAAGCATCGATGCTTTGAAACATCGATATTCAATATTAAAACATCGATGCTAATAAAACATCGCCCCAAAACCATCGATGTTTTTACACATCGATGTTTATGAACTTTCATTTTTTCAAACTGGTTTAGTAACCTCTAAGATTAATGTTACTTCGGTTAGTCATGTAGGGGGGGGGGGGGGGTAATTTTACTCTCAGTTTCGGGGGACAGAAATGACAAAAACTTGGTCGCTAGAGTCAGCGCATATCGCAGAATTTCCATTACACATTTTATTGCTTTTACCAGAAAATCGGGGAAGAAATTATTGCAATTTATTAAGAAATCTTTTATTTTCAAATTAAATAATACGAAAGAAAATTACATATATTTACACCAATTTGAAGTACTGATGCAAAACCAACGTATGGGGGAAAATTGAACAAGCTTATTTTTTTCTTTATTGTAAATAACAATTATTGGGGCTATTGGGGCATATAATTATTATTCATTGGTTGTTCATTGCCATTTGTCTCTAATCGTTCCCCCTTTTGTATTCGTCCTTTTCAGAATTCAAACTTACATTTACTGAGTGGGAAAATCATGCTACATGGTTAATTTTTTTTTTTATTATGGTACATTTTCATTTAAAAAAAAAACATCGAATACAAAACATGGATGTTAAAAAAAAATCGGCTTCAATAAATCGATGTTTAAAACATCGACATCGATGTCGCATCCCTACTAGATACGGGGCCGGTGGAATAGTCAGTAACGAATCGGACAGACGAATTCCCCGTCGACAATGCTGCAATCGCGGTTACAGTTTCTCTTCCTTTTTTTTCGGCAGGCCGTGGTGCTGAAGGGCGAGATCCTGTACTCGCTGTGGGACCTGGAGAGGGCGATGCTGTGCTTCGTGGAGGGACGGCGCATGAGGCCCGACAACACCGACTGCATCCGGGGGGTGCATAAGGTCAAGATGGCGCTCGAGGAGATAGCAGGTGTGTTGCAGACGGACCTCTGCGGAATGGCAGAAGAGCCATTTTCAAACAAAACCGACACTTTCATTCGATCAGTTTCGCCTATAAAGGGATAAAATGTAAATCGAATCGTCGTGACCCCGATGTATAAGTGACTCGTAGTATTAGTGTAGAAACGGATAAATGGCTCGTATTTACATCTTTATAGTTTAATGTAAGTCAATGGCGGCCACAGGGGGGGGGGGCAGTAGGGGCAATCGCTCCCCCCCCCAAAAAAAAAAGCCTGGCGTATTTTTTTTTCCATAGCTTAAAATTATATAATCGTAGACTAATACTAAATGAGTTTAAATTTAAAATGAGACGATGTTGATTTCTTATATATATATATATATATATGTATCCATCGTTGCAAGTTTTGTGACGTCAGTCATCTTGCGGTTACAAGTTCTTAACTTCCACTCTGTCTAGCGCCAGGCTTGGTGTTTTTTGGTTAAGTACTTTTATTCAATCTTTATTCAATTATTAATCAATTCTTCAGTTTTTCATGGATTGTACGGTGTCTGGGTGTGTTTATTGTATAGATCATACTCATCGGAAGCAATCCATTGGTTTTTAGACAGCATTGACACCGCTGATGAAGAAATGCTGTCTAAAACCCCTTTCATACTTTTCTTTTCATGTTATTTGTTCCTGGCTGCAAGTAGCTTTAGAGCTATTACTGGTTTTCTCTATCATCTATTTCTTATTTATATATATATATACAGTGAAACCCCGATTTTATGTTTTTCTTCGGACCAGCGGTAAAAATCGTACGAAACGGTAAAACGTAAAATCGAGGTTAAAAAAAAATCTAAGCATATTATTCAAAAACTGACACTTACCGGATGAACTATTGAAAAAAAATGTGTAATCTTTACTTGTTTTTTGCTTTTAGATACAATTTCTACTACAGCACGTTCAATACTAACATTTTTTTGCAAATTTGCTTCTTGGTTTACATATTGGGATATTTTAACATTATCGGTATAGGCAATTTTCACGGTCCAACAGAAAATGACGTAGGAAGCGGGATAACGTACGAAACGGACAACGTAAATCGGGGTTCTACTGTATATATATATATATATATATATATATATATATTTATATATATATATATATATATATGGGGGGGTTCAGGATAACCGTGCAGGGATTTAAAATAACTACTATTATAAACTACACTAACATTTAATGAATACATATTATTTACAAAATATTTACAGAGAAGCGTCGCTAATTAATAACATTATAGGCGAATGAAAGAGCTGACGTGTTCTGCTATCGGACAAAACGCGTCATCCTTAATCTCCGTCTACTCGCTGACTGACTGGAGTTGCCAGATCTCTTCTTCTTTAGTTGAGCTGGAGCGACGAAAATGGATAATAGCGTCATCTGGTGGAATATGCAGGTAGCACAGACCGATGTAGGCTCAATCACTACATTCGTGGGGAGGTGTGATGGGCAACTATATATATATATATATATATATATATATATATATATATATATATATATATATATATATATATATATATATATATATATATATATATATATATATATATATATATATATATATATAAATATATATATATGATATGATAATATTACTAACTACCTATAATCGCCCATTCTGAACTTCATCTCTGTCCTGGTAACCCCTCCTTCTTGTCTTTGGCGTAAACGCTTCGCCTTCCCACATACTAACTTCCTACGCCAATTCTGGCAACCTCCCTAAGCTAATGGTATTTTGGCGCTTCTAGGGAAAGACGCTGGACTGACTCGAAGCGAATAAGATGTGTTGCTTTACTGTTTAATAAATTAGTTTGTTCCTGAAGCTGACTTTATTATTTTCCGGCCACGATGTATGCTCCTATTTTATGAGATGTCTATTCGCGACATTTCATATATATATATATAACCCGAAGAGCCGACGTTGCCCCTCCCCCCCCCCCCCCAAAAAAAAAAAGAGAAAAAAAGAACTTTGGACTGGAGCCGCCCCTGATATAAGCCATATACAGTAATCATAATATACAGTAAGTTGTTCCGTAGAACTCTCGTAACATTGATAAGGGAGAGCGGGGTTCATAAATACAGTTCAATAGAGACCTCAAGTCTCTATTGAACTGTATTTATGTCCTAGATTTCCCGCGCTCTCTCAGTACGTCAATACCTCAAAGTCTAGTCTATAATGTTCTCCGAATCGTGCTGTCTCGTTCATTTTTTTTCTTCTTGGGAACTTCTCGTTCGTTCTACCGCACCACGTGTAGTATTCTTCACGCCTCCCGAGAGTCACCTCTTTCATCCTTTGTCGGCAGAGCCTTTTCCCGTGGTTAAGTATTCACAGTCTTTTGTCGGCCGTGTCAGCTAGGCTCTCCCATTCTTACCTCGTCTCCCTTCCTGCGCTAATAGTTTTTTGCTTAACTATTCTAAATTAGTATATAACCCCCGTCAAAAATGACGGAATGTTGGTTCAGTTTTGATTTAGTTTAGTCTTGTTTTGTTGTTTACTTCTGTTTAAGTACAGTTTTCAGCAATGCCCGATGAAAATGATGAATCACCTCTTGAAACGCTGATCAGCGTTTCAAGAGGCGATTCATAATTTTCATCAGGCATTGCAGAAAACTGTACTTAAACAGCAGTAAGCAACAAATCAATACTAAACCAAAACTGTTTCAAAAGTGAATGACTCGCCACACAGCAGGCATTGCTGAAAACGATACTTAAACAGCAGTAAACAACAATAAAATAAAACAAAAATAAAATGTGAAACACAATTTAATTAACATTAAAGTTAAACATTAAAAATGTAGTTGTTTAAAGGGAATATGAAAGACCATAGAGTAGAATGAATTCGAAATTCAAGTGAATGACTCGATTGAATAAATGATTCTTTTCAATGGATATTTTAATTTGAAGATATTTCATAAACTAAACGGTTTTGTGCTAGGGTGTTCACTTGAAATTTTCATATTTTTTAAAGGGCTTTCAAAATATGTAACTTTTGTGGTATTATTCAGAAAATGGCGTCGCAATGTTGAGATGTTCCCGACTTGATCCGTTCCGGAATGGTTACCTACACTTTTTCTACTCTAGGCATTTAAGATGATGTATCAATTAGCAATGGTCATTTTAAAAAGTTCCATTGAGGTGTTAATGATCCTGTCGATCATACTTCAGCTCGCCCAAACTGTACTGGATTTTGCAAAATTAGGATTGAGTCTGTTTCACACTATGTGAGAGTCTCACAAAAAATTTCCTAACCTTCTATTTCCTCGAATGGTGCGTTGCTTTTATTCTTCAGAGGAGTATTTTTCCTTCCCGTATCGACCATGAGACTTGACTTTAAAAGAAGTTCTATATGGGTCGCTATGCGAACACGTTAGGGACAAATTTTGTCCGTCCCACTCTTTCTGCCTTTAAGTCTATTTTGGCAAAACTTTCAATCATTTTATTTTTATTTATAGGGTTATTGGCTAGTTATAATTTATTTTTTCTTCCTTTCATTATTTTTTTCTTATTGTTGATAGAATGGATTTCGAAGAATTCCCCAAAACGTTTTTTTTTTAATCGTAGGATTACGTTCCTCCATAACGGTCCTTCGGAAACTAAAATTTCAGATGCTAAAACCATCCGCCCGCCCGTCCTCGCGAGTTATAATTTTCGCAGCACGAAAATTTTAACCTGAATTTTTTCATTTTTATTTATTTATTTTATTTTATTTATTTATTAATTTAGCCAATCATCTTTTACTGTTGAACACTGTTATGAGAAAATTACTAGAGAAAATGGCACTTATCACAAATAAAGAAAAGGTTCTTAAATATCGAATTTTCCAGGCACCTATCTTTTATTTGCTAAACCCAGTCTATCGCTTGGACAAGTTAAACAGAAAAGTACCAAGACATGTCAAATTTTTGACATACAAATACACTCAAGAGCCAAAACATTATGGCCACCTATCAATAACGAGTTGGCCCACCTTTGGCGCGCAACACAGCTTCAACCCGCCTTGGCATGGATGCCACAAGTCCTTGGTAGATGGCCGGAGACAGATTGTATCAGATGTTTAAGCAACGGTCACGCAAATCCGAGATATTGCGAATTGGTGGTCTTAGAACTCTGAGCTGCCGTCCCATGACATCCCAAATGTGTTCTATCGGATTGAGATCCGGTGAGTTAGGCGGCCAGGACATTAACTGGAATTCAGCATCATGTTCCTGGAACCACTCCAACACAATTTTAGCCTTGTGACACGGGGCGTTGTCCTGTTGGAACATTCCATTTCCAGCTGGAAAAACAGAGGCCATGTAAGGGTGCAACTGGTCCGCAATGATGTTCAGATACCCTGTAGCATTCATGGTCTGCTCTACCACAACCACGGGTCCCAGAAACGCCCAAGAGAACGTCCCCCAAAGCATAATACCGCCACCACCGGCCTGTGTATGACCTACTGTACATTGAGGGAGCAACAGTTCGCCTGGAAGACGGCGTATCCTGACACGGCCATCGGCGTGATGAATGACAAACTGTGATTCATCTGACCAGGCAACTCTCTCCCACTGATCCATGGACCAGTCGCGATGTTCCCGGGCCCAGTTGGCGATGACGCTTGGTCAGCAAAGGCACACGAGTGGGACGTTTGCTGCGTAGCCCCATATCCAACAGTGTCCGCTGAACAGTGTACTGCGGTACTATTCTACTTGGCCCTGCATTGTATTGGGCTGTCAGCTGAGCCACTGTCTGGCTCCGGTTTTGCTTCACCATGCGAGACAGTCTCCGACGACCTTTTTCTTTGATAGCGTGTGGACGTCCAACACCGTGTCGTCTACTGCTGGTTTCACCGTCATTCATCCACTTTGCATAAGTACTAACAACTGTAGGTCGCGAACAACCCACGAGTCGTGCAGTTTCGGAAATACTTGTTCCGAGCCTTCGAGCCATTACAATCTGCCCTCTATCAAAGTCGCTTAGATCCGCAGCCTTTCCCATCACACACAGAAGTAAGTGAAAGAATGATTCTTCAGACTCTCCAGCAGCAGTTAAATACCACTCCCACCTGATCACGTGCCTTCCACGTCATCCAGGCGAATTCATTGCAAAATGTAGGGGTGGTCATAATGTTTTGGCTCTTGAGTGTATGTATATAGTATATACATACGTACATATATATATAGATACATATATACATACAAAAGAAGTAAGCATCGCTAAAGAATCCTACATTAATAACCTTAACTTTATTTATTTATTTATTTATTTTTCGTTGAGCGTATCATCTTTTACTGTTAAACAATGTTATGGGAAAATACTAGAGAAAATGGTAGTTATCACAAATAAAGAAAAGGTTCTTTTTAAATACCGAACGTTTTTCCATGCACCTATCTTTTATTTGCCGAACCCAGTCTATCGCTTGGACAAGTTAAACAGAAAAGTACCAAGATGTGCCAAAATTTTGACATACATATATGTATATATATATACATACGTTCATATAGTATATAGATACATATATACATACAAAAGATGTAAGCATCGCTAAATAATCCTGCGTTAATAACCTGAACTTTATTCATTTATTTATTTATTTAGCGTATCATCTTTTACTGTTAAACAGAGTGTTATGGGATAAATACTAGGGAAAATGGTACTTATTACAAATAAAGAAAAGGTTCTTTTAAATAACGAATGTTTTTCCATGCACCTATCTTTTATTTGTCTGGAAAAATAATAGATATCTTCTTCATTTCTTAAACAAGAACCTTTTCTTTTATTGCGCAAGCTGTGTAGTGTATCATTATCTTTCGATTTACATGAATTGATCCGTGCCTTTTTTTACAGCATACCAAAATCCATCCAAAACCCGAAAATCGAAGAAAAGAAGCAAATCGGTAAGTACTTGGACATAATACCCCTCATTCTGGATTCTGTCTACCGTTGATATGTTCGACTAAGAGTTTATTTTATAATTTCTGTTTCGCTATGTATACATAGGAATCACATTATAAGAGTGGGGATTTGAAAAAAAATATTGGAATGATATATTAAAAATATCGTATATGACTTCTTGTAGAAATTCTCCAAGCATATTTATTTTTATTGCAATAATGTAATTAGATTCTATTCTAACAATGGTATTTTCCAATCCATTTCTAATAGCGACATCCCCGACTAAGTAAATTTTCTTGCAACACATTTACTATTTACTATATACTTTGTACTTGTGTCATTGAGAGAGTTATATTTTTCTAAATAATGTATAATGGTTATTTATAAGTTTGAATTGTATTTCCAATAAAATGGCGCCCGTCTAGTTATTTGCCGCTCGGACTTCCATGGTGTCCGAGACGCAAATAACTAGACCCGGATAAGGCATGCACGTCCACGTGCTGTCTCCTTATAGGGAGCATTGTTGGCTTCCCTATAGGTTGCAGCCAACGTATTCGCGGTGGGGATGGGTCAATGTCCTTGTAAAGTACCTGCCGGGTTTGAAAAAAAAGTTTAAAAAAATTATTAAAAAGGTATTAAATAAATCATAAATTTGTTGTTACTTATGGCAATTTTGGAACTTAATCCATTACACTTGCAGACGTGACTGCTGGCTATTTATTTAACATTTTCCTTACGGTGTGGGGTAGCATGTGTCCCAAGATATGTATATATATATATATATATATACACTCAAGAGCCAAAACATTATGACCACCCCTACATTTTGCAATGAATTCGCCTGGATGACGTGGAAGGCACGTGATCAGGTGGAAGTGGTATTTAACTTCTGCTGGAGAGTCTGAAGAATCATTCTTTCACTTACTTCTGTGTGTGATGGGAAAGGCTGCGGATCTAAGCGACTTTGATAGAGGGCAGATTGTAATGGCTCGAAGGCTCGGAACAAGTATTTCCGAAACTGCACGACTCGTGGGTTGTTCGCGACCTACAGTTGTTAGTACTTATGCAAAGTGGATGAATGACGGTGAAACCAGCAGTAGACGACACGGTGTTGGACGTCCACACGCTATCAAAGAAAAAGGTCGTCGGAGACTGTCTCGCATGGTGAAGCAAAACCGGAGCCAGACAGTGGCTCAGCTGACAGCCCAATACAATGCAGGGCCAAGTAGAATAGTACCGCAGTACACTGTTCAGCGGACACTGTTGGATATAGGGCTACGCAGCAAACGTCCCACTCGTGTGCCTTTGCTGACCAAGCGTCATCGCCAACTGGGCCCGGGAACATCGCGACTGGTCCATGGATCAGTGGGAGAGAGTTGCCTGGTCAGATGAATCACCGTTTGCCATTCATCACGCCGATGGCCGTGTCAGGATACGCCGTCTTCCAGGCAAACTGTTGCTCCCTCAGTGTACAGTAGGTCATACACAGGCCGGTGGTGGCGGTATTATGCTTCGGGGGACGTTCTCTTGGACGTCTCTGGGACCCGTGGTCATGGTAGAGCAGACCATGAATGCTACAGGGTATCTGAACATCATTGCGGACCAGTTGCACCCTTACATGGCCTCTGTTTTTCCAGCTGGAAATGGAATGTTCCAACAGGACAACGCCCCGTGTCACAAGGCTAAAATTGTGTTGGAGTGGTTCCAGGAACATGATGCTGAATTCCAGTTAATGTCCTGACCGCCTAACTCACCGGATCTCAATCCGATAGAACACATTTGGGATGTCATGGGACGGCAGCTCAGAGTTCAAAGACCTCCAATTCGCAATATCTCGGATTTGCGTGACCGTTGCTTAAACATCTGGTACAATCTGTCTCCGGCCATCTACCAAGGTCTTGTGGCATCCATGCCAAGGCGGGTTGAAGCTGTGTTGCGCGCCAAAGGTGGGCCAATTCGTTATTGACAGGTGGTCATAATGTTTTGGCTCTTGAGTGTATATATACAGTGGAATCTCGATCGATCGTTTTCGGATCCATCGTTTTTCAGTATGTGTCGTTCATTTTATCCAGTCCCAAAGATCATATTGCTCTGTTATGTTTCCGCATCTATCGTTTTCCCGCATTTATCGTTCATTTCAATCGGTCCCTTTAAAAACGATAGATCGAGATTCCACTGTATATATATATATATATATGTATATATATATATACATATGTATGTGTATATATATATATATATATATATATATATATATATATATATATATATATATATATATATATATATATATATATATATAACCACCTAAATGCCTTCCTTACAAAGGGGGGTATGAAATATCCCGGTCTAATGAGGGAATCGGAAAAATGGGCCCCTTAAGCTAAAGGTTGAGGGGGCACCGTATAGGTGGCCAGCATTAACCCCTACAAGCTGGCCCCGTAATTTAGAACAGAGTCAAGAGACCGGAACACTTGACCCCGCACCTCCAGAGGTAAATTCGAGGATTTTGAAGCCACGGCGGATTTTACGTGCACAAGCCGTCATTATTGTAGAGGCAGATGGATTTGCAGCACCGGGCATCGAGCGAGAGACGTTCAGACCACTGGCCAGCTGCTCTTGCTAACTGGGCCGCCGCGTCCATTAAGTATTTATAACGATCATAAGAGGTGAAAACGTTAAGGTAAATGCGCCTATAATGGGCCATGTCCCTATAATGGGCCGCCTTTTAGAAATGTCGAGAAATTAAGGGTCTATCGTTACCTAAGGCAGTAGAAGGGGTGAGGGGTCATTGGCTACTTGTAGCCAATGGTAAAAAGGCGGCCCATTATAGGGACATGGCCCATTATAGGTGGATCTACCTTAATGGTGTAATGAAGTTGTTAACGCGTTTTCAAAAGCACCGAAAGATGGTCGCTCAGAGTGAGAGAACTGTTTTGACCCGACCCTTTCTTTCCCCAGGCCAAGGGCAGACTGACCACCGCATCTCCAATCAAGCAGCTGTTGTTTTCCCAAAACATGGACGCACCCTCACTGTCCAGCCGGCGACCGTCGTCCAGGCTGTCTCCGCTCTCAGAGGCCCGCACCGTGTCCTCTTCCACTGCGGACAGCCCCAGCTCGGGTCGGCCCTCCACCGCGGTGGCCCGGCGCAGGGTCGAGTCTCCCAGCATCAGCCGCTCGCCGAATGTAAGTCACCGCTTTAACCAACTGTCGAATTACAAGCTGATCAGGCGATTTTTTTTACCATGTTTTTATTAACTTGCTTTCTTGTTTGTGTGTGTGTTTGTGTGTTTGTCCAGTGTGGCAGTGAAAAGGAGTTAATTACTTTATGTGTTAATTGGGGTTATTATATATTAAATATACTAATAATGATGATTATAATTTTGTTGCTTAAGATTGTGGTTTGTACATTGCATTATTCGTTGTGATTCCCAAATGATGGAAACAACTCTGGTTTACACTGACAAATTAATTTATTGATTATTAAACACATAAACAATATTATACAATGCTACCAAATATTTCATATTTCGTCTACACATATAACTTACAAATTCATTACTACCATGTTAACTATCTATAATACATATCTTTAATTCATTAATTATTTTAATATCATTTTATACACATACCATTCATATTAACCTGGTTCAATTTACTGACATGATAATAAATCATAAATATAATTCATGTTAACCTGATTCAATTTACTGACATGCTCATAATTCATCAATATCACTCATATTAACCTAGCTCAATATACTGACATAAAATTCATTACTATTACTCATATTATGTATTTTAATGCAGTCGCGCCCTATCAGTTTAATTCTTAGTATTAACAATTCTTAACTGACTGAAGCAGCGATTATATACACAAGTGTGAGAAAAGGGAAAGCACGATACCTAATTGCTGATGCCAGATTGCAGGGGCGTCGATCCTTCGTCTAGGAATGGCATAATCTTGAGGCACTAGGAATGTTCATCTCAATTCATTAGTTCGATGACGAACACTAACATCGACTGGCGGGTCTTTCAGAATCCTTAACTTCTCTCTCAACTGGCCATCTCATCCTTTCAGGGCGGAACTATATCTTGCGGCAACAGGATTGTTCATATCAATTCATTTCGGTGATGAGCAGCTAACATCGGCTGGCTGGTCCTTCAGCAGCTGGAACTCAGAGACTCTCCAATGGCATCATCATCCTTTCAGGGCAAAACTCATACGTAACTCTCCATCTTCCGTTGTTCGATATGTTTTTTGAGGATGCGCTTCGACTATCAGCTTCAAACTTCTTGCTAAATCGCCGTCTCAAATCTGAATCACCTTCTTCAGTTATTTCATCACCATATCTTTTTCCTTCTACTCTAAGGCCCTCCTACATTGCTTTCCGATTGGCTATATTGTCTCAACAATTTACCATCTGATTGGCCTGTGGTTTATCCTTAATATCTTATTTCATCCATTGGGCTTCGGGGGCGTATCTTCTTTTGACCCCTCTCTCTTCAATCCCAC
Source organism: Dolomedes plantarius (assembly GCA_907164885.2). NCBI lineage: Eukaryota > Metazoa > Arthropoda > Arachnida > Araneae > Dolomedidae > Dolomedes > Dolomedes plantarius. Next base: position 114,340,329 of record OU015503.1, on the reverse strand, counting down.
GGATGGGTATCCTCTTCTTGTGAGGTCCACTTTTATGACCCTCAATAAATTCTGCCTTCCTGCCTTGTAACATTTTTGTATATCTTCTTTTATTTTCTTCCCTCTTTTGCGTTCTCAGCCCTCTTTCAGCGATTCGTTTATTACCTAAAATTGCTCTTCGCTATTATATAACATCGTATCTTCCAATTTCTAGTCCCGCGGAGACAATGTCGTTGTACTCTACGACATCCAGTACAAATCTCGCAATCGATTTTTAACTATTTTCCCGACAAGCTAGACATTTGAAACTTTTAGAATAGCTCAGGACACGATGACAGTGCTTTATTTTAATACTTCTAGCCATCTTTAAGCAGAATTAAATTCATTTTCAGTTATTTTCAGTTAATTTTGTTTTGTAGACTGGTGCTGCCATCTATCGGCCGGGACGGGAACGAAAAGTTAAACGCAAGTTAACTTCCAATTAACTTCATTTTCTTTTTACCATGTTTTTATTAACTTGCTTTCTTGTTTGTGTGTGTGTGTGGGGGGGGGTTGTCCAGTAGGAGGGGTGTGAGGAGGGGTCTAAAGTGACTAAAAATGTGCTTACGTGATACTTGAACGGCCCTATACGATTGATGATTTTCCTCACAATCGACAACGTAATTTGGAACGGATTCTTACCCGGTGGCGACTGAACGAGTTTGCAAAGTTCTCTCTTTTTTTTAGTAGCGTTTATAACGATAATAACGCAATATTTTAAAATTTCATGTAAATTTAGAAGTATATGCTTCATTAGTAAATCATTCAGAGGCTAAAAGAACCAGGAAAAGTAAACTTTAGGTATACCTAAAGTTGGAGAGGATTATAATCCTCTCCATTATCTCAAACTTGAATATTCAATGATTCTACCTTCAAAGTGTTCATTACAGTTTGAAACTTGGAGGATGTTTTTTTTTACTTTTTAACTATATATTCGCCTGGATGTCTGCAACGAATAAATTAACAGAGAAAATCCGATTAAAAAAAGTTACTCGAGTCTCCCTTCCTCAGCTCTCGTCGATTCTCCTTAAAAAAAGGGGAGTCCCCGTTTTTCTTAGTGGCCCCTCCCCAGGTTGGTCTCGCCGTCAATTTATTGACAATCCCCGTTTCTTGCGTTTAATTCGTGGGCAGGATGATGCGACATCTTCCCACAGTTGACCCACGTCGTATTTTATTTCCGCGAAATTGTAGGGCTTTTGTATCTTCTTGGAATTTGCTTGGGGAGGGGGGATACCTCCTCCCTTCCTAAAGAATGTTTCGGCTGCGTTGTTTCCTACAACATGAGGCACTAGCCCTACCCCATTCGAAATAGGTGCGGGCGACAGGCCCCTTTCACTATGTCCGGTTTACGACTTTTAAAAGCGTTGACGGAAAAAATGGCGATGTCACATACTGTTGGACGGAACTGAAAAATCCTTCACAACAAACACACACACATATATATGTGTGTGTGTGTGATAGTATTATTAACAACCTATAATCGCCCATTCTGAACTTTCTCTCTGTTCTGGTAACCCCTTTTTCTACTCCTTGGCGAAAACGCCTCGCCTTTCCACACTCTAACGTCCTCCGCCAATTCTGGCAACCTAGCTGAGCAAATTCTACTTTGGCGCTTTTGCGGTAGACGCGGGCTGGCTCCGAACAGATAAAGATGTGTTAAACTTTACGTAAAATAAACTTCAGTTATTTGTTATGATTTGGAATCTTTTGTTACGGCCCCGATTGCAGTAATTTCACGAAATGTCCACTCCGGACATCACACACACACACACATATATATATATATATATATATTTACATATATAACATATATATACATATACATACATATATATATATATATATATATATATATATATATATATATATATATATAACATATATATACATATACATATATATATATATATATATTTATATATATAACATATATATACATATACATACATATATATATATATATATATATATATATATATATATGTATATATATATATATATATATATATATATATATATATATATATATATATAAATATATATATATATGTATATATTTATATATATAACATATATATACATATACATACATATATATATATATATATATATATATATATATATATATATATATATATATATATATTTATATATATAACATATATATACATATGCATATATATATATATATATAACATATATATACATATACATACATATATATATATATATATGTATATATATATATTATATATATATATATATATATATATATATATATATATATATATATATATATATATATATATATATATATATGATTCTGTTTTTGATATCATTCGTAAATTGTGATGCATATGAAAACAGAGAAAATTTTCTTGAGCTTTTCAGTCTAGCGAATGAAATTATTTCCATAGTATGTATTGCCTATTGCATTTACTGCAAAAATTTAACTCCATCCTCAGTTGAGGTTATATGCTCAGAAAAAAATTATTTAAAAAAATTAAGCAAAATTTTCATGCTAGCATGTCAAGGTTATTATTAATCACATAATGTAATATATAAATGCTTAAGAGAAACATAAGAAATCACACAATATTTAATGAACATGTAGATGTGAATAATCCTCAGATTAATGGCTTATTATTCAAAATTTAATATTTTCTTCATGAATGAACAGATAATTCAAATGAGATTACCCCTTGAAATTTTTATTACTAGCCGCTGCGCGACCAGCATGGTCGCTTTTAGTTTTATATATTTTTTCGCAAAACAACTCATCTGAAAGAAACGTATGTAAGGAATGTTACTATTACCTGTCTCCATAAATATACGTTGTTAAGTGGTAGTGCTACCTCGGCCAAAAAATTTATATTCATTGCAAAATTCTCTATAAGGCTGATTCTAAAGCATCGTGATTAAAAAATATGAATTTCCATTACTTCAGAACAGAGTTAAAGATAAGACTGAGAAACCCAACAACAAAGATTTTAAAAATTACATTCCTCTCTGTATGTACTATTTTTCATAATTACGATATCTACACTTCATCATTATATCAAATGAGAAATTGTTAGAGACAAATGTTTTCACTTAAAAAGGAGTAAAAATTCGGCAAGTACTAAAATAAAGTGTGGATTGCATCACTCTCTGTATGTACTATTGTTCACAATTCAGATAGCTACACTTAATCATACCAAATAAAAAATTGTAGGGAAAATTTCTTCACTTATAAAATGGAGTAAAAATTCAGCAAGTACTACTAAAATGTGTAGACAATTAACTCTTACTTACTATTAAGATATTATAATGCAATTATTAATATTTTACTATGATATTCCTCAAACTTCTTGTGTTCCGAGCTATTTGTATGTAGATGTCGCTTTTGTAAGTATTTACATTTTTCAATATTCTTCTGTAGTTTCTTCCGCTCTGTGTGGCAACACTTTGTTTATGGCGGTTGTTGTTGCTTAGCCACGTCACAATCGGTCGCATAGTTTTTGTTCTGCAATAAACTCAAATTGACTTCATTCCGCTTTTAATTTTGTTTCTTTAACACACCACACGGTTGTGTTCATCTTGATATACACAGTTGAGTATTTCAGAAATAAGAGATATTACAGTGACAGAATCAAAAGAACGGACTCTAGATAACCTACAAACAACCGTCCATGAGTAAACACTGGATTTGATAGGTCTAAACGTATTTTGTCAAAAGTTTGTCCTCTTACATACATTTAGAAAAACCGATGGAACGAAAGAATAAATTATCTCGTGTATAAATTAAAATTGTTCACGTGTAAAATACACCAATTAAATTGTACCAAATTACGTTTTATCGTCGAACCACTACACACACGCGGTCGGCCGCTAATGTTTACATCTGGTAGTTGCAGCCGTTGCCATTCGGAATGTAGAAATATCGCCGATTTTTGAGACGCATACCTACGCGTTTTATATACAGTGATTTCCGCTTATAAGAATCACGTTTGTTATTACTGTTTTTGATTCTTATAAGCGGTTGATTCTTATAGCCGAAATTTAGGATTTTGGACAGGCACACACACACACACCTATATATATATACATATATTAGATAATTTAGCATAAAATACTCTTTAATTTACGTTAATTATCTTTTATTAAAATTATTTTTTATAATTTTAAAAATACAACTTAATTTTTAGACCTATAAGTAGATACACATGATTATAGTAAGAGAAGAAAAAAATCCAATATTTGTTACAACATACCTTCTTAACAGTTTTAACATTTCAACTACAGGAGGGGAGCAAGAAAAAGTTTTCTATGGTAGTTTTACGGAATGAACTTTTCAGAAGGCTGTTTATACCTCTTTAAATACTAATAGTCTCAGGCGAAGATTCACCTTCTAGCTTACGTTTCACGGTGTGATAACGTGCTGAATCTACTAATGTCACGTTTGCCTAAGTAATAGTGCCACATCGCCGAAGATTTATGTGTTTCAGGGTCCAGGAAGTCGCGACCAGGATGTGGGAGGTGGGCAAAAAGAGACCCATTTTTGTTTGTCAGTGGAGAAAAGTGAGATCGGCCCGGACGGGTAAAGAAGCCCCCGGGTCAGGCTAATAGGACAGTCTTGTGCTAAAACGTTTAAGGAGAAAATATTATGTTATGTCTAACAAAGAAAGGGATGAATTTTACGACTATATTCCATCCTATCTTATCAATCTTTCTTTAAAAAAAGAAAGAACTTCGTGCCTTTTGAGGGTTTAAGTGGCTTTTTTGGAAAAATGAAAGGAAAGCGAAGAGTGTAAACTGATTCTTAAAACCGGTGGATTGATTCTTAAAAGCGAAAATTTTAACTTGGAAATAATACATTTGTTTTTGTTTTCGCGATATTGATTCTTATAAACGGTTGATTCTTATAACCACTGATCACTATAAGCGGTGGCTACTGTATATAGATTTTTCATACTTTTCCACTGTCTTGTCCAAGAGTGCAAAAATAAACATCCACACCAGTCTTTTAAAATGAATAATAGAAGTCAATGAATTTCGAAAATATATTTACAGTTTGATTTAAAAATTTATGTTTCATATTGTTTATATTCTGGTGCTAAAATATCTTCAAAATATTTATGATTTTTATCTACAGAAATAATAATGCAAATGAACGTTGCAGTAAATTACTTGTTTAAATGCAATGAATGTAAAAAAGATATTTACATATAATAACTATAGTTATTATTTAACTAGCTTAAAACCCGCACTTCGCTACGGAGTGCATTCAAATTAAATACAACGGTCAATGTATGCAATTAATGCCAAAAAAATAAATATATAAATATATATATTTATATTTATAATAAATACGACGATCAATATATACAATTGATGTAGGAAAAAAAAATATATATTTATAAAAAAATCGTAAGGGATATTTTTATAGACAAAATAATGTCCAATCGTCTGCCGCATTAGCAAGAAAAATAATATTTTTTGTCTATTTAGTTGTTATGCGCGTGACGATAAATTTATTGAAAGTACCAGAAAAAGAAATGACGTGATCAGCATTTAATAAATTATATTCTAAAAATTTATCTTTAAAAATTCACCCAAAATCAGAAAATCGAGGTAAAGATTCACAAAAGATTTCATTTTAAAGGAATTTTTACGATCTTTCTCGTGATATAAATTTCATAACCCTCAAATTATTATTTTAAATGCAAACTTAAAAAAGTTACTAAAACAGCTTAAAAATTTAATTTAAAAAAATCTAAGAAGAATTTTTGAAAAATCTCTCTCAGTGCACCCCTACACTATAAGAAGAATCGCCATGCAAAATTTCAGCCCTTTAGGTCCAGCGGTTTGGTCTGTGCGTTGTATGTCAGTCAGTGAGTCAGTTACGGAACTGTTTTATATATATAGATTAATACATTCTAGGATTCGAGTCCCCTGTTTCAGGGAGTAACGTTTCAGGGTAGCGGGTCCGCCTGTTTCGGGGTGTAATGATTCTGGGTAGCGGATTTGCCTGTTTAAGGCAGGGCACCGTCATCATTTCCTGCCTGTTTAAGGTAGGAAGGAGGGGTGCCCAGAACGGGTAGGCCGTATGCCCGAAGTCATTTCACCCTGAATCAGGTAGGTTTTTTGGCTGTTTCAGCATTTCATTTTCAGTGTGTGGAACAAGTTAGTGACGTGCCATTAAATAGAAGGTTGCCAAATTGGAGCATTTATTGACTCTTTAGGCGCTAGGTGAATTTGTAAAACGTTTTCTAAGCGTTTTTTTTAAAATTCACCTAATCAATGAGAAAAAAAATGAAGCGACGTTAGTTTTTTTTACGGTTTGAATTTAAGGGTCATTATTGTTACGGTAAGGAGAGATTATAAAATGCTGGGACGACACAAGTAACATTTATAGTTTCGAAAATAATGCTAAATGACCGTACACAGTGGAATCGGACAGATAAAAAAAATATTTCAGGTAGTCTGATCTAACGAAACTACCGCGGGTTATTAACGTAGGATTCCTTATCGTTTGCTTACTTTATTTTTCTTTCTTCATTTTGGTACTTTTCTGTTTAACTGTTTACTGCTACTGGGTTTGGCGCGCTTCCAAAGTTATAACTCGCGACGCAGGACAATTTTTTTTCTCTCTGAAGGACCGTTATTGAGGAACGTAATCCTACGTTAAAAGGAGAAGCCAAAGGAAGTGTTTTCCGCCCTGGTTTGGCGAATCTGAGCTTAAATAATACTTCAGTTCCAAAGGCATACTCTCTTTCAAAGGTTACCGATTCAAAATTAGTATTAAGATGTGGTTTAAATCGAAATATAAAAGTCTCCTTTCTGGAGAAAAGCTTACAAAAGCTACACGACGCACTGTCAAAGACTCTACGTATAGCAAAATCAAATTTTTCGCGAGTGTCCCTTCCTCTCCCTTCAGTACATCAAGTCTCTAGTAAACTACAATCAGACAGGGTGCTTTACAGTGTCAGTGGACAATTTTATGAGCTTACTAGCGGCCCGTCCCGACTTTGTCCGGGTTGAACAAAATATTATACCAATAAATTTCCAGTTGATAGCCAATAAATTGTAAATCTTTTTTTACCTTAATAATAACCTAAATAATACCTTAAATTAATTTTATGTTAGTTAATAATAAAAATAAATTTTTTAAAAGAAGAAGGCGTGCCGGAGAACGGCTAGGTTCGAACCGCTAGCGTCAGAACAGAAGCCCACCGCGATAGCACCACGCTAAGGATCGTTGAAGACTTCGGCACAGAAAGCGGTAGAGGACAGTAGCGGAAACAATGGAGATTGTTAGGATTAAGCCCCAAACTTTATTTCTACTGATCAGATATACATAATATATAGCCTATGTCCATCTGGAATAACGTACCTTTCAAACAGTGAAAGAATTTTTCAAATAGGTACAGTGGTTCTGCAGATTACCCTCCACGTATAAAATCGCTCTCTCTTTATATATAAGTATAGATATAGATATATCGCAATTTCTTATAAAAATCCCCCCCCCCCAAAAAAAAAAGAATAAGTTATATTATATTAATTTCTCAAAGGTGCTTAGTAAGATCACAAATCAGTACTTTTTCTAAAGGGTTGTTTCTTTTGATTTCCAGTCTGAAGTGAGAGCGTCCGTCGAGCGCCCTCTGAGCGCCAAGGGCAGGAGGAAACTGTCCGGCATGACCCGGCCCAAAACGGCAGCGGTGGGCAGCAGGAGGAAGGCCCGGAGTCGGTCCAAGTCCGGGGATCCCGAGGTGGCCGACATCCGCAGATTCGTGAGAGAGTCCATGAGCGGATCCCACCGATCGACCAGCGTCAGGTGTTTCAGTGAGTATTGTTGCGAATTTGACGAGTCTGTGGTAATCTAGCCAGATAGGAGAGTTATCGCCAAATTGGCGATGGATTGAGTGACTTATTTTGGTCGCCAAATTTGGCAATATTTCGCCAAATTTGGTGATATCACGCCAAATGGTCACCAACTTGCCACCAAGACCTTTCTGGAATCTTCTAGTTATATCTAGCTGGTTGACCGACATAGGGCGCTTTGGAAGTCTATAAATATACCTGACATCGGCATTGGAACTCAGTGTTCTTTTCTGCTGAGAATTGAATGTATTGAAAGTGCGTGTATTGTATTGAAGACTGTTATCCTGACTTGCATTTTTAGAGTTTTTTTCTGTATAGAAGGCAGCTACCTGTTTTCTTTTTGAATTTGTGTGTGCGTCTGAAGAATTTACAAAATAATAAATTTTATTTTGTGTGCACTTTCTGAAGAGATTTTATTTAATCCTATCGTACCCAGGAAAACGGAATTCTAAAAATTAATAATTCTAAAAATTAATCTTTAAAAATTCACCAAAAATCAGAAAATGGAGGTAAAGATTCAAAAAGACTTCATTTTGAAGGAATTTTCATGATCTTTCTCGTGAAATAAATTTTATAACCCCCCAGATTATTATTTTAAATGAAAACTTTGAAAAAAAGTTACAAAAACAGCTTAAAAATTTAATTTAAAAAATCTAAGAAGAATTTTTCAAAAATCTCTCTTAGTGCACCCCTACACTATAAGAAGAATCGCCATGCAAAATGTCAGCCCTTTAGGTCCAATGGTTTGGTCTGTGCGTTATTTGTCAGCGAGTCAGTTACGGAATTGTTTTATATATAGAGATTACTTGGAAACACTACTAGGTTTATTGCCCTCATTTTCTCGCCAGGTGGCAGTACCCAGCAGTCCGGTCGCAGCGGTTTCTCCAGCCAGTCTTTCTCGAGCTCCATGGAGGACGTGTCTCGAGAGAGCGACTACAATCAGCCGGACGCACCGAGGTTGCCGAGGGTAAAGACGAAATCCAGGGACAACGGGGATTCGAACCGGAGGAACAGGGTGACACTGGGCACGAACGTATCCGCCTCTCTCGGTCAGGACAGGATGTTTCTGGAAGGACTCCTCAAGGACAAAGGTGACCACCTCTCACAGAACTCTACCCGTTTCTTTGTTACCATTTCCGCCTGTCTGTTTTCGTTCTTCTCTTTCCGTTGACAGTTCCCCCGAGTAATCGAAAAGTTATGGGATCGGGAAAATTTCGTAAACGGAAACTTTGTGAAAATGTCTATCTTTACGAAGGTATCCTAACAGTCCGGTGCGTTTTGCTATGGTCACTGTCTGTCATAAGACCTCTCATTTTTACCATGTTTTTATTAACTTGCTTTCTTGTTTGTTTGGGTGTTTGTTTGTCCATTACAAATCTTGCAATCGATTTTTAACTAACTTCCCGACTAGCTAGACATTTGAAACTTTTAGAATAGCTCAGCACACGATGACAATGCATTATTTTAATACTTCTAGCCATCTTTAAGCAGAATGAAATTCATTTTCAGTTATTTTCGGTAAATTTTGTTTTGTAGACTGGTGCAGCCATCTATTGGCCGGAACGGGAAAGAAAAGTTAAACGCAAGTTAACTTCCAATTAACTTCATTTTCTTTCAAGTTGATGGTACAATTCCTCTAAAAAATTTTTAAAAAGTATTTATTAATACACAGAATTTTCAAGTTTATATGATTCAACAGAAAATTTAAAAACATGGTATATAAAAAGTTCTTTTTATCTTGTAATTATGTATATTTTCGTTTACGCACGGCTACAACGCACCACCATAGTGATAACAATGGGAATTAAGAATTGCGGACTCTTTACAAAAAACAAGAATATTTTGAGGAAAGGACCCCAAAATCGACAAAATCCAAAACCGTATGACGTGGCGGCCGTAAAATTTCTCCTAGTCAATGATACTAACGGACAATCCCCTGAAACATCCACTATTTAAAAAAGCAAGAATTTAAACTAGCGCTCGGTGTCAAAGGTTTATTAGACGATGAAACTTTTGGAATAGGCAGAATAAATTATTGGCGTGTTTTGCGAGATTGGGAAACAAGATGGATGTCACTGAGTCATCCTGTATGTCAGCGATTCTCAACCTGGGAGGCGCGTGCCCTTGTGGGGTGGTAAGAGATGTTCATAGGGGGGAGGGAGGTGTCTGAAAAGGTCATCCATGTGGGGGGAGGGGTTAAGCATAAAAAAGCTAGAATCACTTCTGTATATTTAGCAACTCTACATGGTGTATCGACGTCATCACTAGACACTCGAAAATAGAAAGTGGCAGCACGAAGGACTTCAGTCCCGGGGCATATGACGTATGACGTATATGTCCTGGGCGTATGACGTATATGTCCTGTGATGTATATTCTAAATAGACAGCATTGCTCATTGGTTGATAATACAAATACACATCCCGACGACGCCATTTTTGCAAGGCGAAACTTTCGTATGCCCCGAGAATGAACCCATAAAATGATAGAGAAAGAAAAATAATTACAAGGTAAAAAGAACTCTTTATGTACCATGTTTTTAAATTTTCTGTTGAATCATATAAACTTGACATTTCTATGTATTAATAAATACTTTTTAAAATTTTTTTTGATGAATTATTCCATCAACTTCAAAGAAAATGACGTTAATTGGAAGTTAACTTGCGTTTAACTTTTCGTTCCCGTCCCGGCCGATAGATGGCTGCACCATTCTACAAAACAAAATTAAATGAAAATAAATTTAATTCTGCTTAAAGATGGCTAAAAGTATAAAAGAATGCATTGTCATCGTGTTCGGAGCTATTCTAAAAGTTTCAAATGACTAGCTAGTTGGGAAGTTAGTTAAAAATCGGTTGCAAGATTTGTACGGGGCAAACAGACAAACACACAAACAAACAGGAAAGCGAGTTAATAAAAACATGGTAATAATGCTGCATAAGAAAGTAAAATCAAACATGGGCATCTATGACGTCACAAATTCAGCAAATAACGCTTTGAAAATGCGTTGTTAGTTCCCGTAAATAGAGCCCTGCAAGTACTACTCATTCAATCTCTGACAGCTTAGATTTCGCGAGGCGGTTGACACGGCTGTTCATTAATCCTTTGATGAACTCTTCCAGATCTGCGGCGTTCGAAGACGGCGTACTCGCGCCGCGCCCTGAAGATCGCCCGCGAGGTGCAGGGGTTCGTGTCCGAGCGACAGAAGTACTGGAGAAACCGGGAGGGGTACATCCGATACGCCACCACCGACGAAGACACGCTCCTCTGAGACTGAACATGGCAACGAGACCGGATCAACATAAAAGACACGTCGCGCTGGATCACCCTCTGAAGAAGAACCAACGCTCTACCGACCAAGTGAAATGTTTTGAGCGAAGATTATCAACTACACAAACTCCATATATATATATATATATATATATATATATATACATATGTATATATATATATATATATATATATATATATATATATATATATATATATATATATATATACATATGTATATATATATATATATATATATATATATATATATATATATATATATATATATATATATACACACACATATGTATATATATATATACACTGAAGTGCTACTGAATTAGGGATACCTACCTAGTAACGAGTTGGGCCTCCTCTGGCCTTGATAACGGCTGCCACACGACGAGGCATAGATTCAACAAGTTTCTGGAAACGTTCTACGGGAATGGCTTGCCAAATATTGGCTAAAGCTGTCCATAATTCAGTAAGGTTCTTTGGTGCTGTGTGATGGCCTTTCACGCCTTTTTCCAAAACATCCCAAAGATGCTCAATAGGATTTAAGTCCGGGCTTATAGGTGGCCAATTCATGACAGAAAAGTCAGAGGAATGCTCATCCAACCAGCCAGTAGCCAACCGGGACTTGTGAGAGGTACAGTTGTCTTGCTGGAAAACTCCATTACCGTGCGGATAACAGAACAGCATAAACGGATGGAGGTGATCACCCAGCAACTCTACGTACCGAATTGCATTGAGGGAGGTTGGTACACGCATCAAAGATCCCAAACTGTGCCACGAAAAAACACCCCAGACCATGATTGAGCCACCATGCCCTTGTACAGTTCCAGCCAGGCATGCAGGATCCATGGCTTCATGAGCCTGACGCCATATTCTCAGCCTCCCGTCGGCGTTAAGTAGTCGGAATCGAGACTCATCACTCCCTGCTACTCGTTTCCAGTCCTCTACACTCCAGTCTCTGTGCTCTCTTGCCCAGGCAAGACGTGCAGCCCGATGGCGAGTATATAGCAATGGTACTCTCGTAGGTCGACGGCTCCCGAAACCCATACGGTGAAGCGAGCGTTGCACAGTCCGTTTACTGACTGTACGACTGGCACCGTCATTAAACTGGGTGGTAATTTGAGCTAATGTTTGGCTTCGCTGGCTACGTACAATACACCTGAGCCGTATCTCACCACGCACTGTCAAGGCTAATTGTCCTTTCCAGTTTGCCCGATCGCTATTTTTTTTCCACCATCCATGTATTCTTGGTATACTCTTGACACTGTCGACCTTGAAAATCCTAGCTGTCTGATGATTTCGGAAATTGAATGGCCCATGCGTCGCGCACCTACGATTTGTCCGCGATCGAAGGCGTCTAAATCAGGCAGTTTACCCATACTGGCAATTCCAACAACTAATTCAGAACAACCACAGTACGCGCAAATATATGCAGTTACCACAGTGCCCTCACTTGCGCATACATGATGCGCAGCGCTACACAATTTGCATAGGCTTTGCTATCCTTAATTCAGTGTCACTTCAGTGTATATATATGCTTTCAGACTATGGACACGGTTCCGTGGCTTCACTTAAAAACTTCGTTGTGAAGAAAATTTGTTAAAGGGAAAACAACTGAAATTGTAAAAAGTAACAATAAAATGATAATTACAAGATAAAAAGAACTTTCTATATACCATGTTTTTAAATTTTCTGTTGAATCATATAAACTTGACAATTCTATGTATTATTAAATACTTTAAAAAAAATTTTTGATGAATTATCCCACCAACTTGAAAGAAAATGAAGTTAATTGGAAGTTAACTTGCGTTTAACTTTTCGTTCCCGTCCCAGACGATAGATGGCTGCACCAGTCTACAAACAAAATTTACTGAAAAAGAGTTGAATTCTGCTTAAAGATGGCTAAAAGTATTAAAATAATGCATTGTCATCGTGTTTTGAGCTATTCTAAAATTTTCAAACGTCTAGCTAGTTGGGAAGTGAGTTAAAAATCGATTGCAAGATTTGCACTGGACAAACACACACACACACACACAAACAAACAAACAAACAAGAAAGCGAGTTAATAAAAACATGGTAAAAAGGTTAAAAACACTAAACTTAGTGAATAATTCTCGTTTAATGAACATCCACTGTTCCTTACACCAGAACAGTGTAATGTACATTATAAAGTACAGTTAGAGCGTAGATAGTCAGGACGTCAATTATATGGAACATCGACAATTCTTACTGCCTAATTTCCCCCTTTTTTCCACAAATTTCATTAATATTTAATTTTTTCATTTAAAATACAATCCTGTAAGCATATTTTGTATGTTCTTGCTAGTTTTAACGTAGGATTACGTTCCTCAATAACGGTCCTCTGGAGAGCAAAATTTCAGCGTTGTCGCGAGTTATAATTTTGGCACAGTGCCAAACCCAGTAGCAGTAAAACAGTTAAACAGAAAAGTACCAAAATGCGTCAAAAAAATAATAATTATTATAATAATTAAAAAAAATGAGGTAAGCAACGATAAGTAATCCTACGCTTATAACCCGCGGTAATTTCGTTAGAAGAGACTACCTGAAATATTTTTTCTTTTGTTTTTAGTTTATATATATATATATACAGGGTGGCCATAATTAAACTGACAGTGCTCACAGTGTTCTGTAGCGCGATCTATTTGCGAGAATGACGCCACATTTTGTAGGAAGATCAAACAAGACGGGGGACGAAGGATTCCGCGAAAAAATAAATTAGTTCCAAAAGTCACCGCTAGGGGAATATTTGGCGCTGTGTGATAGAAAATAGAGTGTTAACAAATGCAAATTAATACGGAATAAAATTACCTTTTATTATGCACATTTTCTTATTTAGTTCAAATGCAATATGGCAACACTTTTAAAAAAGCGTAAAATCTACATAAACACCGATAAAGTCTCGTGATCTGCAATATCACGTACGCTGAGCAGAAGAAGAAGTTCTTTATTCAAATTTCACGTTACATCCATTGGCACAGTGCCAGCTGCTTGGATTTTAAAAGGCAATGTGTTACGTTTCGAATCAATCGGATTGAAAGTTTATGTGCAATGTCTCCTTCTTTAGTCGAGCGTGCGTTACTGGTCAAATTCTTTTACCTCAACCAGTGCAACGCGTCAGCCGCTCTTCGTGCTTTTAGAACGCACAAAAAATGCGTAAAGGTAACGGTCCTGTGTCAGTTAATGGGCTAAAAGCAATGGTTGCGACGTTTGAGAAAACAGGTTCTCTGAAGGTTCAGTCAGGCAGAGGACGAAAACCTGTACCACAGGATACAATCGAAGCAGTTGCCACGGCGATTGTCGACAGAGGACCAGACAATATTGCCGCCACCTCTAGCGCTCGTGGATTAGCTCGGAATATGGATATGCCTTACAGTACGGTATGGAAAATCTTATCAACTTCTATCCGTACAAGATCAGCCGTGTACAGGAGTTACTGTACCCCGACCATGATAAGCGATTGACTTTTGCTCTCACCTTTCTTGCCAGAATGGAGGTGGATGATGCTTGGCCGTGGAAAATCTTATGGGGAGACGAGGCCCACTTTTACCTGCATGGAACTGTGAATACCCAGAACTGCCGAATTTGGGATGACAAATCACCACATGTAGTCACAGAAATTCCCTTACATTCACCAAAGGTAACTGTTTGGTGTGGGTTCACAGCGGAATTTATCGTAGGTCCATTCTTCTATGAGAGCATTACCCCGACAGGACCGGAAACCTGTTCTGTTACCGGAGAGAAATATCGCCACATGTTGAACAGCTTTGTCATTCCGGCACTTCTGGCTATGGGGTTACCTTAAGTCCAAGGTCTATCAAGGAGTGGTCCAGGACCTGGCTACGTTGAAGGATAACATATCACGGACTGTACGGGAGATTCCTGCAGACATGTTACTTTCTTCTGTTGTGCATACTGTGCACAGAATGCAATATGTGGTCCACAACAACGGCAGCCACATTGAACCTCATTTGAATGCAAAATCAAAGGTAATTTCTGTATTGATTTGCATTTGTTAACACTCTATTTTCTATTACACAGCGCCAAATATCCCCCTAGCGGTGACTTTTGGAACTAATTTATTTTTTCGCGGAATCCTTCGTCCCCCGTCTTGTTTAATCTTCCTACAAAATGTGGCGTCATTCTCGCAAATAGATCGCGCTACAGAACACTGTGAGCACTGTCAGTTTAATTATGGCAACCCGGTATATATATATATATATATATATATATATATATATATATATATATATATATATATATATATATATATATATTTATTCCTTCGTCCCCCGTCTTGTTTAATCTTCCTACAAAATGTGGCGTCATTCTCGCAAATAGATCGCGCTACAGAACACTGTGAGCACTGTCAGTTTAATTATGGCAACCCGGTATATATATATATATATATATATATATATATATATATATATATATATATATATATATATATATATATATATATATATATATATATATATATATATATATATATGCTTTCAGACTATGGGCACGGTTCCGTGGCTTCACTTAAAAACTTCGTTGTGAAGAAAATTTGATAAAGGGAAAGCAACTGAAATTGTAAAAAGTAACAATAAAATGATAATTACAAGATATAAAGAACTTTTTATATACCATGTTTTTAAAATTTCTGTCTGAGTTATATAGTTATTGTAAACTGTACTGATATTTTTATATTGAACTGTAGCAGGCCTGCTATGGCATTCGTACATCAGGATTAGTCGGAGTCATCAGGAATGGCCGAATGGCTAGGGCGCTGGCTTTCGGTTCAGATCCTGTGGGTTCGAGTCCCACTGTTGGCATGGATGTTTGAAGGCGTTCGGAATCGGCTTTCAACTGTAGGGTCCCGGTCTAATTACCCCTCGTGTATCAAAAGTTGACCGTAGCGCACCAAACCAAACCGGATGGGGTCAAACCCCATTTAGTGAGAATTACCGACGCTCTACTGTAAATGCATTTCGCATTGGTGAACAACGAGTCTATAGCTAACGATACAAAACTGATAAAACATCAAATACTAAGCACAAAACTAAGTCTAAAAGATGTACTTTTGAGACTTCTTAAAAATGCACAAGGAATGAAAAATCAGCTTATCTATATATATAAAAGCCACAGCCCTAACTGACATATAACGCACAGACAAAACCGCTGGACCTAAAGGGCTGGATTTTTGCATGGCGATTCTTCATATAGAATAGGGGTGCACTAAAAAATATTTTTGAAAAGTTCTTCTTAGATTCTTTTAAATTAAATTTTTAAGCTGTTTTTGTAACTTTTTTTAAGTTTGCATTTAAAATAATAATCTGAGAGTTATAAAAATTATATGACGAGAAAGATCCTAAAATTTCCTTTAAAATGAAAACTTCTTCGAAATCTTCTTTCTGACTGACTCACTGACTGACATACAACGCACAGAACAAACTGCTGGACCTAAAGGGTTCAAATTTTGCATGGCTTTTCTTCTTATAGTGTAGGGGTGCACTAAGAAAGATGCTTGAAAATTGTTTCTTAGATTTTTTAGACTTAAATTTTTAAGCCGTTTTAGTAACTTTTTTTAAGTTTGCATTTAAAATATTAATTTGAGGGTTATAAAATTTATATCACGAGAAAGATCCTAAAAATTCCTTTTAAATGAAATCTTTTTCGAATCTTTAGCTCCATTTTCTGATTTTTGGTGAATTTTTTGGAAAGAAGATTAATTTTTAGAATTTAATTTATTAAATGCCGATCATGTGATTTCATTTTCTGGTACTTTAAATTAATTTATCGTCACGTGTATAACAACGAAATAGACAAAAAAAGCTTTTTTTCTTGCTAATGCGGCAGACGATTGGACATTATCAAAAAAAATATTAAAATAAAGTAAAAGACATGTTCCTCAAACTCAGAGCCTGACTAAGGCAGGGGCATACGGGGCAGTTGCCCCGGGCCCCCACATCAGAGGGGGGCCCCCAAATCGAATAGAAAGTTTAGTATTAAGTATTAAGTTCTTCATTACTGAAGTAGTGAAGCAGAGGAGGGGCCCCAAAGAAGTTTTTTCCCCGGGCCCCAATTAGGCTAAGTCGGGCCCTGCTCAAACTGTACTATATTAACTGTACTATATTCTTTAGTATATCCTATTACATTTAATTTGAATATTTTCTTCTACATTATTTTGTCTATAAAAATATCCCTTAAGATTATTTTTATAAATATATATATATATATATATATATATTCATCAATTGCATGCATTGATCGTTGTATTTATTATATATATATATATATATATATACGCATTAATTGCATAATTTGACCGTTGTATTTAATTTGAATGTACTCCGTAACGAAGTGCTGGTTTTCAGCTAGTATTTTGCATAAAAGAAACAGAAACTTGCATTAATAATGCCTCCAAAATATCGAACGTAAAAGTATAAAAATTCCCACGTTTCGAATGCTACACACACCCATACATTTTTTAAAAAATCGTCAATATTCCACGCTTAGGTTTTTGATAAAAAGCGTTTTATTCGGATATTTGTTACGATAAGAAAACTTTGACTGTGACATGTTCTAGAACACAATAATATCCTTCGAATTACATCAAAAGTTTCCATTTCGAAGAGCAACGCATTAAACCGAAATCTCTTCGATAAATGGGGATTAAATTAGCATCGCATAAAACGCCGCGAAGTTTTATTACGAGGAATTTCATCAATGGATATACGACGTACCAAATGTAACGATAGAGTATCATGTACAAGGAACTATTGTAGTGATGAAAACTTCCGTATCAAAAGCAGAAGGCAATTTGAAATCTGCCCTGTGCAAAAAATGAAGCAATACAACACATATACTAGGTTATAAATAAACTAGTATATAACTAGCGTATGATCAGCGTTTCCTTCTCATAAGAGTTCATACAAACAAACAAACCCCCCCCCCCCAAAAAAAAAAAAAAAAAAAAAAAAAAAAAAAAATGAAGATTCTATTTTTGAATGCAATGAAAGATTTTAAACATATACTACGATGAATACAGGTACATAATGCTAAATAGGTTCCAGAAAAATATAATTTTCCTTTAAGTGTAAAATTCTGCATCAATATTAAATAAATAATGAGTTTCAAAGGTGAATGACTCACCACACAGCAGCATTTATAATAATTTATAATAATTACATAATAATTTGCAAAGTGAAACACAATTTAATTAACATTAAAATTAAACATTAAAAATGTAGTTATTTCTAGGGAATATGAAAAACCATGGTGTAGAATGAATTGGAAATTCAAGTGAATGACTCAATTGAATAAATGATTCTTTTCAAAGGATATTTTAATTTGAAGATATTTCAAAAACTAAACGGTTTCGAGCTAGGGTGTTCACTCGAAATTTTCATATTTTTTAAAGGGCTTTTAAAATATGCAACTTTTGTGGTATTATTTTTCGAGAAAAATTTCAGAAAATGGCGTCGCAATGTTAAGATGTTCCCGACTTGGTCCGTCCCGGAATGGTTACCTACATTTTCTGTTCTAGGCTTTTATATGAGTAAAGATGATAGAAATGTCGGTTCCGCTAATACCAATATATGTTAACAATACTGGTATTAGCGGGAGATACACACCCAACTAGTTCGGATGAGCCTTTAAGTGCCATTTCCCGACATCAAAACGTTATAGCAGAAAACTGACTTCTTACTGTGAAGAATACTGTGACTGCTGACTCTCTTGACTGTGTTTTTTTTTCCTCAGGTGGCGCCATTTCTACTGACAGAGCCGAAAAGTTTTAATAATATTTCGTAAGCAAATAGATGTGACCTATATATTTTTCTATGAGTTTCAATTGGAATAGGATGGCTCATGTCTGAGATATATTTATAAGGAATAGGGAATTTAAAAGTGGGTAACTTCCCACATCACAGGGATCGCTTTGGTCATAAAATGCATGACTCGAGGTCGGGAGACTCAGGTTCGAATCCCCTTTCCGGTGAATGGTAGATGGAGTAGTTTTTGAGATATACAGTGATTTCCGCTTATAAGAATCACGTTTGTTATTACTGTTTTTGATTCTTATAAGCGGTTGATTCTTATAACCGAAATTTAGGTTTTTGGACAGGAACACACACACCTATATATACATATATTAGTTAATTTACCATAAAATACTCTTTAATTTACATTAACTATCTTTTATTAAAATTATTTTTTATAGTTTTAAAAATAAAACTTAATTTTTAGACCTATAAGTAGATACACATGATTATAGTAAGAGAAGAAAAAAATACAATATTTGTTACAAGTTACAACATACCTGCTTAACAGTTTTAACATTTCAACTACAGGAAGGGAGCAAGAAAACGTTTTCTACGGTTGTTTGACTTAATGACGTTTTCAGAAGGCTGTTTATACCTCTTTCAATACTTATAAGTCTCAGACGAAGATTTACTCGGACGGTTTAAAGTTGCCCCCGGGTCAAGCTAATAGGACAGTGTTGTGGTAAAGCGTTTAAGGGGAAACTATTATGTTATGTCTAATAAAGAAAGGGGTGAATTTTACCACTATATTCCATCCCATCTTATCAATCTTTCTTAAAAAAAAAGGAAAGAACTTCGTGCCTTTTGAGGGTTTAAGTGGCTTTTTTGAAAAAATGAAAGGAAAGCGAAGAGTGTAAACTGATTCTTAAAACCGGTGGATTTATTCTTTAAAGCGAAAATTTTAACTTGGAAATAATACATTTGTTTTTGTTTTCGCGATATTGATTCTTATAAACGGTTGATTCTTATAACCAGTGATCACTATAAGCGGTGGTTACTGTATTTGCATCTTCAGCAATTCTTTTTACTAGGAATTTACACTAATTATTTTTTTAAAAACACGTGTCTTATAAAATGAAGATGCAAAATCGAAATTCGAATCATTTTTTAAAAAATCTTTCAAACGTGCGCGTGCGTACGAATTCCTTTATCCAAACATCTGTTTTTTTAAATGTTCAACAAAGATTTAAATAAATTTTTTAAAAATCATTCGAAACGTGTGTACGTAATCTGTTATCTGTAACACTTATTTTTTGGTACGTCGATGTTGTACAGAGATTTAACCCTTCAGCGGAAGCGCCAATTTTTGGAAAACCAGAGGCGCGCGTTCCACAAAGTGCAACGTCTCCTTCAACCTTGATTATTCTTTTTGTAATAAACTTTTTTTTTTCAAATTGAAAATAATAATTCTGCGTTTTATGACAAGATATAAAATGTTGATAATATTGAGATATATTTATAATTAAAGGCCAAAGAAGGCAGATACAATCGCCTTACTTCAAAACTGTCCGGTTTGTTGGATATAAGGACAATTTGCAAAGGGGTTCCTATTATGTCCAAAAACCTAAAATATAATGAAATTGTCCATCTTCGTGACATGCGGGATACCGTGTAGTAGCTGCACATCGGATCGAGTACATCAACTCCTGCTTTTGTCTTATTGTAATCCAGTATAATCGCTAGTTTACCATGGTTAAATCACGACTAACAATGAATGGAAAAGAATACAAGGGTCAGAAAATCAGACGAGTATTAGAAAGGGTGTAGCTATAAATAGAAACTGCTTAGAACATTCAAACCTTACATGTGAAAACGAACCATTCAAAATACGAAAATGTTGCACCGCTGAAGGGTAAAATAATAATCTACATATATAAAAATTAATGTTTGTTTGTTCGTATTTTATTCGCTGTCGTACCGTTCATCCGATTGCGATGAAACTTGGACAACTTATTGCTTGAACTTTCGCGAAGGTTATAGACTATTTTCACCCAGCTACTACGTTCCATTCCCGAATTATGTTACAACAAGTTTGCGCGGTATCAACGGATATTTTCGTTCAAAGCCATTGTAACATTTCATTGTTGCCAATTAAATTATAACATTTCCGTAAAAATAAATAGACATGAATTAAAAACGTGATTTATTCATATATTGGAGCATGCAAGAATGAATTTGATATATTATTTTCATGTACGGGGCAACGCCGGAATATTTCTTTTTAAAAATGAAAATATAAGGATTGAAAGTCATTCATTTTCAATGAATGTGTTATTTATCCATTTCATGAATTGAAACTATCCCAAGCTACCTGTTCAAACTCAAATATACTGAAGAACATGTTCACTTAGCTAGAAACACGTGCGTTTAGCCTCGAAGCGATGATTTATATAACTGAAGTGACATTGAAACATAGCAGATGATTTAGTTTTGAGAAAGAATTACAATCATGAAATACGTGTATATTATAATTAAGAAAGTCTGAAAATGGCATTGAAACGTAGCAGACGATTTAGTTTTGAGAAAGAATTCTGAGCAAGAAATACGTGTATATACTTTTTCTATAATAATTTTCAGATTTGCTGTGTTTTAATATTGAATGTGATCTCAATCCATTCGAACATTATTGATTCTTTTTCTATAATAATAAATCCATTCAAACGTTATTGACTAGCTGTAAATTAATGCATTAAATTCCCAAAGAGAGGAGAGCAACTCTTAATTCAGCAGAAGTAAGGGCAAAATGTCAAAGATTGTTGAGAAAATGAGCAATGTGATGAAAAAAAACAGAAGAGCGCGAAGCTAACAGAATTCGAAATGCAGTTAGACGAACAAAAGAATCTGAAGAAAAACATTCCCAATCGCGCGAAGCCAACAGAATTCAAAATGCAGTTAGACACACACACAAGAATCTGAAGAAAAAACATCCCCAAGAGCTCGAAGGCAACAGAATTGGAATTGTAGTGATCCGAAGCAGTGAGACTGATGAAGAAACTTTTAACGCGTCTAACATACGATCGTCTTCGAGCTTCAGCATCGAAAGGAGAGGAAAGCGATGAACCGCTTTCCGCTTTCCATCGAAAGGAGAGGCAAGCGATGTTGTCTGTGCTGTCGTAAACAGCACCGACAACAAACTAATGCTATTTGCTACCGCAAAAGAATTTTAGCGAAAACTTTAGAACATTATAACACGAGGCTAATCATTGAAAAAAAAAACAGAAACTGAATCCCGAGCGAAGCTGTCTAATACATCTAGTAATAATAATAAAAATGCATCCGAAACTTGCGTGCGAATTAATTTATCCAACGAATGCCCCTCTACTGGATCCTGTGCGATCTGGGAAGTTATTTCCACCCCCGCTTGCTGTGGCGGATCATCGCATAGGCGCAAGAACCCCGCGCTTAGGGCTTCCGATTATCAAGGGCCTTTGAAAGTGAGCAGCTTCGAAAAGAAATACATTCTGCGAACTCGGGAAAAGACATCGTCTTCCTCTAGACTATTTGCCGCTCCTCGGACGACAAACGTCCTTAAGTTCTTACTACCTAATAGCTGACCAATAAATTATCTCTTTCGACCACGAGAAAATATCTGAAGTAATAAAAAAATTAATATTTATTAATATTATTTAGAGCAAGTAGGGCCTGCAGAACTAGATTAGTGCAGTTCATATAGTACAGTTCAAGGAACATTTC
>OU015503.1:114292643-114315143 GCA_907164885.2 Dolomedes plantarius | reverse complement strand
TTTTTATAGACAAAATAATGTAGAAGAAAGTATTCAAATTGGCGGCCCTGTGGTACAGCGCGCTGGTTTTCGGTGCTGAGGGTGCTCAGATCGAATCCCAGCGTTGCGCCACGAAAAATGCCTCCGTTCATGTCGTCCCTTCATAGGGGGTTATTCTGTCCGCCTATACGGTGCCCTCATAATAAAATGGACAGCAAAAACTGCGGCGGAATTCAGGAGAATGTTTCATTACAAGTGCCTCCGCATTGGTAAAAAAAAAAAAAATTTAAATTAAATCTCATAGAACATACTATATAATATAGTGCAGTTAATATAGTACAGTTTGAGGAAAATTTCTTTTACTGTATGTTAATATTTTTTTGGATAATGTCCAATCGTCTGCCGCATTAGCAAGAAAAATAATTTTTTTTGTCTATTTCGTTTTTATGCACGTGACGCAAAATTAAAAGAAAAGAAACCACGTGATTAGCATTTAAGATATTAAATTGTAAAATTAATCTTTAAAAATTCATCAAAAAGTCAGAAAATGGAGGTAAAGATTCGAAAAAGATTCCATTTTAAAGAAATTTTCATGATCTTTCTCATGATATAAATTTTATAACCCTCGGATTATTATATTAAATGCAAACTTTAAAGACTATTACAAAAACAGATTAAAAATTTAATTTAAAAAAATCTAAGAAGAATTTTTCAAAAATCTCTCGTAGTGCACCCCTACACTATAAGAAGAATCGCCATGCTAAATTTCAGCCCTTTATGTCCAGCGGTTTGGTCTGTGCGTTGTCTGTTAGTCAGTCAGTTACGAGACTGTTTTATATATACAGTCGAACCCCGTTATAACGAAATTCAAGGGACCAAAGGTTTTGTTCGCTATATCCGAATCATTAAATTATTAGAGTCCACAAAATGCATAAATCATAAGTTGCATATTCAATAATGATGTATTGAAAGAATGATAAAATCTATTAAAATCATTAATGATTTAAATTGACTAAAATCGATTACATTAAACTGACACAATACTAATGAAATTAACTTTAAATGAAGAAAAATGGAAATAAATTGATTTTATCTTTAATAGTTTCTCACTGTTTTAACACAGCAATAATCGATAGTCTTCTGCTGACGTGATGCCGATTTCAAAAACATTTTATGAATTTCTTTGTCCAACACATCGAATGACTCCAACACTCTTTCTTCCACTGTTTGTGTTGACAAAAACTTATTAATTACACTCATCGCTGCAGTAGCATCTGAGATGGAGGAAATTTCGTCATGTAATGACTTCATCATCACATGTTTCGAACAATTGCAAGTCACAATCTGAAAATGATGAAATTTTGTGCTTTTCCCTCCACATCGCGGTAGGTAAATCTTCATCATCTTCTTCAACATTCTTTGCTTCTTCAACATTTGTTGTATCTTCAGCATTCTTAAAAAGTTTAAAAATTTAAAAAAAAATCAGTTGCCGACTGTAAAAAATGTTCGTTAAAGCCGATTATTAAGATTTCGGAGGTTTGTTATAGAAGGATAAATTAACATTAAATACAATGGGAAAACGGCGGGACCAAAATTTTCGTTCGTTATATCCGGGAGTTCGTTATATACCAGGTTCGCTATAACGGGGTTCGACTGTATAGATGTATGTCAACAATTTGACGCATCTTGGTAATTTTCTGTTTAACTGTTTACTGCTTGTCGAAGCGATACACTGGGTATGGCGCGCCGACAAAATTATAACTCGCTAGGACGGATGGACGGACGGTTTTAGCGTCTGAAATTTTCCTCTCCGCGGGACCGTTATTGAATAAGTAATCTTACGTTTTAAAAAATCTTTATAAAAAAAAGTCACCAAAATGGCGGAAATGGCTGCACTCTTGGTTATGAACGTTATTAATCGAGCAAAACAAAGGTGATATGGAATGAAAAATTCGATCGAACGAGAACATCCTGTGTTTCATTTGCCGATATCAAGAGAGTGCCGTTGGTGAAACGGAATAACATGCCTGCTTGGAAAGTAAGGACAAGACAGGAAAAAAAAGAAACAGAGTCAGAGAATATTCGTCGCTGTAAAACCTTTTTTACGCATTCATTACATTCCTAGAAATTTTGCGTATACTTAGGTCGGTGAAAGGATAGATAATGAGCACAAAAGGTGAATTTTTTTCAGAAACAAACATGTCAAATATTACATATAGGGTACTATGTACTCTTTGTATTGAGTAAATACATATAGTTAATACCATCTCAAAAACGACGCAAAGTTTTTGCATTCCTAACCACAAAATCCTATTACCCTATCTCGTCGTTCCTTTTGAAGCGCACAAGAATCCAAATGAAAAGAATTTTTGAATAAGTTAACAAACTGCATTATTCAGGTAACACGCTAAAATAGCGAGATTTCTAAAGGAATGTTTTCCAGAAATATTCAGTATTGATTGAAAGAAAAAATATTTCATTACCTCTCTATTTTTTTTTTTTTATCTTTTAAGAAAATTTGAAACGACAGCGGAAAATCTGAAGCAATCAAACTTTAATCAGAGGATAATTTGAAGTGACCTTGACGGAAAATCTTCGATAAAGACCCGAAATACCGAAAATCGTGGCCGCGTGTCGAGTTATTCTTAACCGTGACAAAGAATCAAGCGAAAAGTTAATTAGGCAGGTCCCGATGCGCGGTTAATCGTAAGCCAGTGGAGTGAATGAAATTTTCGACACCGAAATCTAAATATTCTGCAGGACCGTAAAGGTCAGCATTGCCAGAAAAAAAAGCTATTTTAGAGATATTTAGATAAAAACAGAAGCTTATTTTTTACTCTTTAGTACATATTCTAATTTTTTTTAAAATCAATTTACGAATTCTTAAATTTGAAATCAATTAAAACTTTTGGCGATATCTTAAAAACATTTACTTTTAAAAAGTTACTTTTTGCTATTTTAGAGATATTTAGATAAAAACAGAAGCCTATTTTTTACTCTTCAGTACATATTCTAATTTTTTTTAAAAATCAATTTACGAATTCTTAAATTCGTAATCAATTAAAACTTTTGGCGAGATCTTAAAAACATTTACTTTTAAAAAGTTACTTTTTGCTATTTTAGAGATATTTAGATAAAAACAGAAGCCTATTTTTTACTCTTCAGTACATATTCTAATTTTTTTTTAAAATCAATTTACGAATTCTTAAATTCGTAATCAATTAAAACTTTTGGCGAGATCTTAAAAACATTTACTTTTAAAAAGTTACTTTTTGCTATTTTAGAGATATTTAGATAAAAACAGAAAACTATTTTTTACTCTTTAGTACATATTCTTTTTTTTTAAATCAATTTACGAATTCTTAAATTCGTAATCAATTAAAACTTTTGGCGATATCTTAAAAACATTTACTTTTAAAAAGTTACTTTTTGCTATTTTAGAGATATTTAGATAAAAATAGAAGCCTATTTTTTACTCTTCAGTACATATTCTAATTTTTTTTAAAAATCAATTTACGAATTCTTAAATTCGTAATCAATTAAAACTTTTGGCGAGATCTTAAACACATTTACTTTTAAAAAGTTACTTTTTGCTATTTTAGAGATATTTAGATAAAAACAGAATCCTATTTTTTACTCTTCAGTACATATTCTAATTTTTTTTAAAAATCAATTTACGAATTCTTAAATTCGTAATCAATTAAAACTTTTGGCGAGATCTTAAAATCATTTACTTTTAAAAAGTTACTTTTTGCTATTTTAGAGATATTTAGATAAAAACAGAAAACTATTTTTTACTCTTTAGTACATATTCTTTTTTTTAAAATCAATTTACGAATTCTTAAATTTGAAATCAATTAAAACTTTTGGCGAGATCTTAAAAACATTTACTTTTAAAAAGTTACTTTTTGCTATTTTAGAGATATTTAGATAAAAACAGAAGACTATTTTTTACTCTTTAGTACATATTCTAATTTTTTTTAAAAATCAATTTACGAATTCTTAAATTTGAAATCAATTAAAACTTTTGGCGATATCTTAAAAACATTTACTTTTAAAAAGTTACTTTTTGCTATTTTAGAGATATTTAGATAAAAACAGAAGACTATTTTTTACTCTTTAGTACATATTCTAATTTTTTTTAAAAATCAATTTACGAATTCTTAAATTTGAAATCAATTAAAACTTTTGGCGATATCTTAAAAACATTTACTTTTAAAAAGTTACTTTTTGCTATTTTAGAGATATTTAGATAAAAACAGAAGACTATTTTTACTCTTTAGTACATATTCTAATTTTTTTTTAAAATCAATTTACGAATTCTTAAATTTGAAATCAATTAAAACTTTTGGCGATATCTTAAAAACATTTTCTTTTAAAAAGTTACTTTTTGCTATTTTAGAGATATTTAGATAAAAACAGAAGACTATTTTTTTACTCTTCAGTAAATATTCTAATTTTTTTTAAAAATCAATTTACGAATTCTTAAATTTGAAATCAATTAAAACTTTTGGAGAGATCTTAAAAACATTTACTTTTAAAAAGTTACTTTTTGCTATTTTAGAGATATTTAGATAAAAACAGAAGACTATTTTTTTACTCTTCAGTAAATATTCTAATTTTTTTAAAAAATCAATTTACGAATTCTTAAATTTGAAATCAATTAAAACTTTTGGAGAGATCTTAAAAACATTTACTTTTAAAAAGTTACTTTTTGTTATTTTAGAGATATTTAGATAAAAACAGAAGACTATTTTTTTACTCTTTTAGTACATATTCTAATTTTTTTTAAATTCAATTTACGAATTCTTAAATTTGAAATCAATTATAACTTTTGGCGAGATCTTAAAAAAATTTACTTTTAAAAAGTTACTTTTGACAGAAGTTGAAAAATGCAAATGAAAGGAATTTTTAAGTAAGTTAACAGAGTATATTACTCAAGTAACACGTAAAATCCTATGAATAAAAATCAGAAAAAAAATCAGTGTGTCTGGTAGAAAATTCCTACTCATAAGTAATTTTGAATGATGCATTTTGCGATCCAATTGAACAGTACTTTTTACCATTATTTAGATCAGCGGTTCTAAACCTAGGGGGCGCAAGCCCCTGGGGGGGGGGGACGTAGAAGAATTTCAAGGGAGGCGTGAGTTAAAAAAATAAGAAGTAAAACTAACTGTAATTTTCTGTACTCAATTTTGCGGTCACAATGTAACCGTAACGTATTTTAGACATACGAACAAAACACGATAATTGTCGTAATTGTAAAAACACAATAATTGTCGTACGTCTGGCAACACTGCAAGAGCTTCAGAACGGTTTCTCGCTCAACTGCTTTCCCTTTGATATCAATTTTTCCCTTGTGGATGAACTTTCTGACAGGGCCGCCCAGAGACTTTACGGGGCCTGGGGCAAACTTCTGTTGGGGGGCCCCAAGAAATCTGATTAATCGAATTTTTTTTTTTTTTTTTTGGGGGGGGGCCTTTTTTTCAGGAGATAATTTTGAATTTTGAAGTACGGTACAAGTTTCAGAATTTTCTTTCGGAGGAAATCTAATAAATAATTTTTAAAAATTTTTTTGGGGCCCCTCCGGCAGTTGGGGGCCTGGGGCAAAGTGTCCCAGTTGCCCCCCCCCCTCTGGGCGTGTCCTGCTTTCTGATCATATCCAGGAACAGGCAATCGACTTAAAATGTGATTCTCAAGCAAACGCGGAATTCGAAAACAAGGATGTTAAAATTTTTGGTTACGCTATTTTCCTATTTACCCAGAAGTTGGTTTGGAAGCTTTGAGGTTGTTAGTGCAGTTTTCTTCCACGTATCTCTGTGAATCTGGATTTTCAGCATAGCATACGTACATAAAGTCAAAATATCGAGCAAAGCTGGACCTCGAAAGTGACCCTAGGTGTGCTTTGTCACAGTTACAACCTAATATTAAAAAACTTGTGAAGGACAAACAGTGCCAGCCCTCTCACTAATGTTGTGAAAGTGACTGGTATTACATGCCGACCTCATCTAGATCCTTGATTACCTCAAACATATCTGATCTGTATTTAATTCTTTGATTTCATGTATTGTAATAATAATGTGTTCCAAATTAAGATATGTGTAGTAATATTAAATTTTGTGTATTAAATTATCTGTTCTATATTGTAATTTAATAACCGGCTTGAGTTTCGAATTCCGATTGAACTACTTGTATTGACCACATACGGTGGTGGCGGGGGGGGGGGGAGGCGTGACCTCACATCATTGTTCAAAGGGGGGGTGGGGGGCAAAGACCATGAAAGGTTGGGAACCCCTGATTTAGATAGTTCTATCAAATGTCCAGAAACTGTATAGAGAATATCTCAGAATATCTCACTTCTACCCAGACTTGGGTGTATATAATTTGAAGTGGCACTCTAAATGAATTTGATACAAACACACTTTATACACGAAACAATGTTTATTGAATTCGTTGCACATATAGAATTTGCTTTTACAGCAATAAGCATACGTACTACTTGTACGGAATATATATTAGCATTCAATAAAAATACACTTTGAAAATACTCACAAACCAGCAGAGAGTCAAACCAGCGGTACTGCCACGTACACTTTGGGCCTGCTAAGCACAAGCGCCGGTTAACACCTGGAGCTGCTTACCTCGTACCTCCCTTACTTTGCTTATCTATCAACCTTTTCTTCAACCTTCTTCTCTTTAATCAAGCTGCATGGTATTTATACCAAGCGCGTATGCCGAAATTAGCATATCTCAAGCAGCTTCTTTAATTTATTCACTCAAAAGTTCGATTCTTGTGAATCGAATCTTATGTATACCTTACAACTGTCTCTTGTTAACTGATGTTTCCCCGTATTATAAACTGGATATAATATAACTTGGCGAGCCACCTAATCATACCACCAGAGCCGGTACCATAGGTGAGTAGGCGAGGCGACCGCCTCAGGCGCTGAATTCAAATAGGCTCCAAAATGAGATAATCTCTGTATTCTAAAACAAGTAACTCCCGCTGCCGCTGTCAAAAGCTTGTCACGCTATCTCCTCCGAAACCGCTTCGGGTATGGGGTCGAGAGCGATACCAATGGATGCAGAAAAATGGGGGGGGGACCAAAGTAAGACATGTCTCATCTTCGTAGGACTTTTTTTTATTTTATGTTTTGTGGAAAAATATTGACTTTTTCATCTTCAGATTACGATAACTCACCAAAAAATGATCGTAGAATTTTGATCTTTTTACAATCTAAGACTCCAGACATTTCTCTTTCAAACTAGACCTCATTTGTTTAAAAATATTTTAAAACAGACTAATATTTTCATCTAAAAATGAAGCAAAGTTTCTCGAGAAATATCGTCCCCTATGCGGATATAATATCGATGCTCCTCGAGTTTTTCTCTTACAAAGAAAATATTTCCATCATCTGGAAGCCGAAAGCTTTCTTATTCATATAAAACTCATTTATAAGTCTATATCTTAAATTTTCGATTCTTAATTGAATTTTAAAGCTGATAATTCAACAGTGATGAAACGCCCTTCGCAATAAGGATGACAACAGTAAATGGATGGAAGCTGTTACATTGCCCGAGAATCACCCCTATGTATATCGCTATTAGCCCTAACAGAAGAGCGAGCCTAGAGGCGAAGCCCCTAGTAACTGTATATATATGTACTTATGTATATATATATATATATATATATATATATATATATATATATATATATATATATATATATATATATGTGTGTGTGTGTGTGTGTGTGTGTGTGTCTGTCTCAATTTTGACGCATCTTGGTACTTTTCTGTATAACTTCTCCAAGCGGTTAGACTGTGTTTGGTGCGCTGCCCAAAATTATAACTCGCGAGGACGGATGGTCTGACAGTTTTAGCGTGTGAAATTTTCCTTTCCGCAGGACCGTTATGGAGGAACGTAATCCTACGTTAAAAAGGTCATTACACGATCATTAAATAATCGCGAAAGTCAGAGAAAGAGAGAGAGAACTCTTTTTACTCCCGTGCTTTGAAATACATCCTTCATAGATCTGCATTCACTTGCCGTATAATCCAGAGACAGAATCAAACGTCACGAACAAGCATCAGTTCCGTAATAAGATCGCAAAACAAAGGCATTCAGAGAGCGGACTGCTAATAGAGGGCTGTTCATCAGCCAGTTGGAGCTTTCACAATTATCTCGCTCCATCGTTCCTTTCACTTCGAGATATAACAACAAGTTTGCGTTAATCGCTGATTTGCTTTTTAAAAAAGCTATTTTTCGATAGAATAAGCTAATCCCACGCAAAAAAAGCAAGGAAATTGTCCCAATTATGAAAAATGTTCTATTTTAAGACTCATTTTTTAAAAAAAAAACCTTGTTACAGAAAATGGGGTCATACGCGTAAAAGTGGGTTTTTTTTTTTTTTTTAAATTGAAAGAATCGGGTAGCCTAATTATTATTTAAGAACTATCTGAATACCCGTGCTTTGCTACGGAGTACATTTTAAGGCAACAGTGGACTTTCAAAATTGTGAAATTTGTCCAAAAATTCGATTTTTTATTTTATTGAATTGTGAAACTACGGACGAGTAGGAATGTGTTGCAAAAAGAATTTTTAATTTCTGCGATTACTTTCCAAGTTATAGGCATTTGTATTTAATTTAGATATTATGTGGTTACTAATAGCAATAACTTTAAACGTGTTTTTCTCAAAATAAAAATTTTCGTGTCGTACGAATATTCAAACTGCTCCGGGCGCATTTCTAATCATCGTATTGCTTTGAAATTTAAGTTTTATATACTTAACTGTATATCAAATAAATCTTATTGAAAATAATTATGCCTCGTAGCTCAGAATTTCTAAATTTTGTACTTGAAAAGATGATTTATAGGTATTTTGCGTAATAAAAAGGGTGTTTTCACTATTATTATTTTTTCTCTTTATATTCTTAATGAATGCTTAAAATAAGCAATAAGTTTCATTGTTATTTCTGTAAGGTATCCTGTAAATAAAAAATTACCATATTATATGCAAAAGAAATGCGCATGAAACATTTTTAATGAGGCCGATTTTTGATATAATTAATAATTCATAATTCATAAATTATTAATATTTCATCATTAAATTTTAACCACTTTTACATATCTATGGTACTAATCACATATTCAAATTTCAAGCAAATCCATTCAAAACAAAAAAAAAAGTTAGGTTTGAAGGTCCACTGTCCCCTTAAGCGACAATGGACCTTCAGATCGACAAAAATATGTCCCCAAAACGATTTTTTTTTCTTTCAGAAAATGATTCTGCAACTCATCAGGTTTAAATTTTAAAAAAATATCTTGATGCGATCATTATTAACCGAGTTATAAGTATTTTTTTCAATCGTAAACAATGGAAATGTTAGTCAAATTAATACTTATAATGCCATTTACTCAAAACAAGTTTTCATGTAGTTTCGGTAAGTTCAAAATGTTCCATGCGTCATAATTTTTCTCGAATTTTCATAAAATTTCATAAAATGATTATTTATACATGTTAGAATAAAACTTAGTAATCAATTCATTATACTATTTTAAAACAACTTAAATGTTTTACAATAAAAAAATTGTTTTGATAAAATTTTGCATAAAATGACCTATTTTTATCGATTTCTTTTCTAGTTTTTATAAATATGACTATAAATCAAATATTGCTACTAACTTTTATTATAACTATATAAAGCTAGCTTAAAAGTTAAAATGAGATATCTGAGACAAAAATTAATTCGCATGGAGCATTTTTAAATAGAGTAATTAATAAACTGATCTTAATTAATATCTTAATTAATTACATTCTGATTTTTTTTTAAATTTAAAATTTCCATCTCTAAACAACACTGTATAAGTATATAAAATTTCATAGCAATTGGTTAGTAAATAAATAAAAAAGTTTTTCATGGTCCATTGTCAATTTTTGATATAATTAATAATTCATAATTCATAAATTACTAATATTTCATCATTAAATTTTAACCACTTTTACATATCTATGGTACTAATCACATATACAAATTTCAAGCAAATCCATTCAAAACAAAAAAGTAAGGTTTGAAGGTCCACTGTCCCCTTAAGATAATTGCAATGAAAAATAATGAAATTGCTGTAAGATAAAGCTCTAAATAAGCAGGCTCCATCTCCTACAATAGGAACAACAGTTTGATGAACATTTTTCCTGTAAATAACTAAATTTTTCTCAACCATTTTTTGGAAACCTTTTTTATTCCAAAGTAACGGTAAATAAAACGGTAAATGTATGCAATTAATGTATGCAGTGTATGCAAAATGTATCAATGTATGCAAAAGATAGATATATATATATTTATAAAAAAATCATTTTATAAAAAAAAAATCGTAACGGTTATTTTTATAGACAAAATAATGTAGAAGAAAATATTCAAATTAAATACAATGGTCAATGTATGCAATTGATGCAAAAAAAAACGAAAAAATATATTTATAAAAAAATCGTAACGGATATTTTTAAAGATAAAATAATGTAGAAGAAAATATTCAAATTAAATTTAATAGGACATACTAAAGAACATAGTACAGTTAATATAGTACAGTTTGAGAAACATATATTTTATTGTAATTTAATATTTTTTTGGATGATGTCCAATCGTCTGCCGCATTAGCAAGGAAAGAAAAATAGTTTTTTGTCTATTTAGTTGTTATGCACGTGACGATAAATTTATTTAAAGTACCAGAAAAAGAAATCACGTGATCGGCATTTAATAAATTAAATTCTAAAATGAATCTTTAAAAATTCACCAAAAATCGGAAAATGAAGATAAAGATTCGAAAAAAAATTCATTTTAAAGGAATTTTTATGATCTTTCTAGTGATATAAATTTTATAACCCTAAAAGTATTATTTTAAATGCAAACGTAAAAAAAGTTAAAAAAAACAGCTTAAAAATTTAATTAAAAAAGATCTAAGAAGAATTTTTGAAAAATCTTTCTTAGTGCACCCCTACACTATAAAAAGAATCGCCATGCAAAATGTCAGCCCTTTAGGTCCAGCGGTTTGGTCTGTGCTTTATCTCTCAGTCAGTCAGTCAGTTACGGAACTGTTTTATATATATAGATAACAGCAGCAGCCATGAATATGATTCAGTCAGCAAAACGAATTAACCTGTGAACAATCGCATAAATGGTTCTATAAATAAGATTTTTCTGAAAGATTCATGAAGAATTATAAGATTCTTTAAGTTTCTGAATGATTCATAAAGGTTATAACGTTAAGATAAAAATTTTCTGAAAGATACCGAAAGATTAATAAAGATTCTGGAACTGAGGTCTAACATTTTAAGAAACTTTCATAATTTACCCACGGTTAATAGCCGCTCTCTTTGTCTAAATTATTTCGGGCTGACGAACTCCAAAACTGAAATTTGACGGGCGGTTTTCTCTTTCGATTTTCTTTTCCTGTCTCTTCTTCTAGTCTGTCAGCTAACGTTTATTGGCCAGCTTGTTTGCTCTGATTTATTTGGAGTCCCGTTATTTTTTTCCCCTTCGAAACGCAATCTCCTAAGGCTTGGAAGAATCGCTTATTTTAGGTGCATCAATACGTGTGAAAGCACAGAGGTACGCGAGCTATCATTTTCATTTCAACATGCTGTAAAACCCCTTTCTCACGAACACTCATGGGACCGATAGCAAAAGGCGGTACCTGATCCAATGCTTCGACACACAGATTTTTATTATGCTGAGTGGCAACCCGATGTGTCGCTTTTTCGATTTAAAATGAAATGGCTTTATTTCTTAAAGATTAAGAACTGTTTAATTACCTTTAAAAATAAATTAGAATTTTAAAAAACGAAATAATTATTTATAATCTATATATATATAAAACAGTTCCGTAACTGACTCACTGACATACAACACACAGACAAAACCGCTGGACTTAAGGGGCTGAAATGTTGCATGGTGATTCTTCTTATGGTGTAAGAGTTCACTAAGAGAGATTTTTGAAAAATTATTCTTAGATTTTTTTAAATTAAATTTTTAAGCTGTTTTTGTAACTTTTTTAAGTTCGCATTTAAAATAATAATTTGAGGATTATAAAATTTATATCACGAGAAAGATCCTAAAAATTCCTTTAAAATGAAATCTTTTTCGAATCTTTACCTCCATTTTTGGTGATTTTTTGGTGAATTTTTAAAGATTCATTTTTAGAATTTAATTTATTAAATGCCGATCACGTGGTTTCTTTTTCTGGTACTTTAAATAAATTTATCGTTTCGTGCATAACAATTAAATAGACAAAAAAAAATTTTTTTTCTTTCTAATGCAGCAGACGATTGAATATTATCCAAAAAATAAATATCCCTTACGAATTTTTAAAAAAAAAAAAAATATATATATATATATATATATATATATATATATATATATATATACATCAATTGTATACATTGATCGCCGCATTTATTATAAATATATATATTTATTTTTTGGCATTAATTGCATACATTGACCGTTGTATTTAATTTCAACGTACTCCGTAGCGAAGCGCGGGTTTTCAGCTAGTTACAAGATGAAAAGAACTTTTTATATACCATGTTTTTAAATTTTTTGTTGAATCATATAAACTTGATAATTCTATGTATTAATGAATACTTTTTTAAATATTTTGGATGAATTATCCCATCAACTTGAAAGAAAATGAACTTAATTGGAAGTTAACTTGCGTTTAACTTTTTGTTCGCGTCCCGGCCGATAGATAGCTGCACCAGTCTACAAAACAAAATTAACTGAAAATGAATTCAATCCTGCTTAAAGATGACTAAAAGTATTAAAATAACGCATTGTCATCGTGTTCTGAGCTATTCTAAAAGTTTCAAATGTCTAGCTAGTCGGGAAGTTAGTTGAAAATCGATTGCAAAATTTGTACTGGACAAACACACACACAAACAATAAAGCGAGTAAATAAAAACATGGTAAAAATTCTCTTTTTCAAATTTTGGTTTCTGGCTTTTGAAATAATTCTTTCAAATTTCCGTTTTCAAATTTTGCTTTTTAAACAAAAAAGTTCATTCAATTAGAAAAAATTCTAAAGTTTTTAAATTCTTATTTCCTGAAACTAAAATTATTTCTGGATTTCAATTATCAAAGGACTCGTTCTCAGACTCGTTCTCGACTAATAATTTTTCCTTTTGGCAACATGGTCGAATGTAAATATTAAATCTCATGGGGGAAAAAGTGCTTAAAAAAATAGAAAGACAGTTCTGATGAATTCAAAATTGGTGGTGGAAGAATCCTCACCAGTTGCTCATTAATTAGAAACTAATTTCACGAACTTACTGGAATTATTAGTGAGTAAAATAATAAGTCGAAAAAGTACGAAGTCGGCTTTCAGTTACATTAAGATACTATGGCGATCAGCGCGGGAAATTTCAAAAGTGACTTTTATAAGTACGCTTTTTTAGAATGATAACATATTTTTATTAAATGTATTTGGTATATTTTGGAAGCTGAATATCTAGCAAATACCTATAAATCGTAAAATTTACATTGATAGGTGAAGAAAACCGAAATATTTGTCCATCAAAATTGTCGATTTCGTGAAATTCGGAAAACTGCTTTAGGGAAAAAGCCTCGTTTGCAATGAAAAACATATTTAACTTTATAAAAATGCGTATCTTCTTAAAGATGAAGAGTTGTAGAACACATGGAAATTTTAAAAAAATTGTCGATTGGAGGACGGAAAAGTTTAATTTTGCATGCATGAAAATAGTGGAAATTTGCGAAACGGAAAGGAGCTGGCTCACCCGGAATGTCAGCTGTTTCTGTTGCCCACTTCTTTTGAGTTCGGCGGTTTTAATTCAATAATTAAAAAAGTTTAAAGTTTTGAAAGCCGAGGATGGCATCAGTGCACGCGTCTCGTCCGTCCGCACCCATCGGTACCAGTCGCGATATCCTGCTACGCTCGATTCGCGAGATTAGCCCGTCCCCGTGTAGCCCGGACTGCTCACTAACAAACACACATACGATTGTTTACCTTCAGCTGTTAATAGTAAGATTATTATTATTACTATCAAATTTAATAGGGGCTATTTTAATGGGATAGACTTACTCACAATTACTGAGATACGCAATTATTGCACTCGCAAAATAAATTTAATCGAAATTCAAATTTACTTTAACTATTTAACTTTTGAGGAGACTATGAAAGGCCTTTTTAATGGTAACATCATGTATATACATTGCATAGCACTCTGGTAACATCATGTAACACCTTGCATAGCACAATGGTAACATCATGTGTACACCTTGCATAGCACTCTGCTTTGAATGTAGAGGTATTCAAACTATCATGTGAATATTTGTCGTGTGCTTATTTCCTTTCCAGTGGTCGGGCTCCACTTGAACGACCATTTGCCAGGACCTGTATTCGGTCGGGAAAAATTCGGGAAAAAACTAAATGAAACACGAAACAATTCTCGGTAAAAATTCAGAATAAAAAACTAAATGAAACACGAAACAATTCTCGGTAAAAATTCAGAACAAAAAACTAAATGAAACACGAAGCAATTCTCGGTAAAAATTCAGAACAAAAAACTAAATGAAACACGAAACAATTCTCGGTAAAAATTCAGAACAAAAAAATAAATGAAACACGAAGCATTTCTCGGTAAAAATTCAGAACAAAAATCTAAATGAAACATGAAACAATTCTCGGTAAAAATTCAGAACAAAAAACTAAATGAAACACGAAACAATTCTCGGTAAAAATTCAGAACAAAAAACTAAAAGAAACACGAAGCAATTCTCGGTAAAAATTCAGAACAAAAAACTAAATGAAACACGAAACAATTCTCGGTAAAAATTCAGAACAAAAAACTAAAAGAAACACGAAGCAATTCTCGGTAAAAATTCAGAACAAAAAACTAAATGAAACACGAAACAATTCTCGGTAAAAATTCAGAACAAAAAACTAAATGAAACACGAAGCAATTCTCGGTAAAAATTCAGAACAAAAAACTAAATGAAATACGAAACAATTCTCGGTAAAAATTCAGAACAAAAAACTAAATGAAATACGAAACAATTCTCGGTAAAAATTCAGAACAAAAAACTAAATGAAACACGAAACAATTCTCGGTAAAAATTCAGAACAAAAAACTAAATGAAACACGAAGCAATTCTCGGTAAAAATTCAGAACAAAAAACTAAATGAAATACGAAACAATTCTCGGTAAAAATTCAGAACAAAAAACTAAATGAAACACGAAGCAATTCTCGGTAAAAATTCAGAACAAAAAACTAAATGAAATACGAAGCAATTCTCGGTAAAAATTCAGAACAAAAAACTAAATGAAACACGAAACCATTCTCGAGAATCTGGATTATTAAAACGACATTTAAAACGACATCACCGATTTAGCGTCATTTTTCAGGAAACTAAAACAGTTCTGCGACTTACAGCTGTCAGATTGCATGGATGAAATTTTTTAAAAAAGAAAGAAAGAAGAAAACAAATCTTGTTGTAACTTAAGGGTAAACATGCTATGAAAAAGGATTAAAATATTCGTAGTTCCGATGAGTTTAATCACTGAATCTGGCAACGTTTGACTTTAAGGATGATCAATAAAGATGACTGCTTGATCACCGCGCGTTCACCAAAAGTAAATACAAACGTTTTAAAAAACGCAAAATTATAGCCAGTCATAACTACAGCGAAAAAAATACCTATGGCACTGAATTCGCGGTTTTCAAGACACATTTTTCATACTGTTTTCACTCATTTCATCAGAACCGTATTCTAGCAATATATATATATATATATATGGTGCCCGGTATAAAGGGCTTAAGTAAAAAAAAAACGTGAGTTTCAGATATTTGTTAGTATTGATAGAAAAAAACAAAAACTTTTTGACTTGTATAAAAGGTTTAAGTCTATGAATTTTGTATACAAAAGTACGTTTCTTTGTACAAAAGACTCAAGTCGGAATTATATTTCTGCGATTGGTATAAAAGCCAATAACTTGGTATATTTAAGTCAGTGTTTTTGACTTAAGCCCTTTATACCGGGAACTATATATATATATATATATATATATATATATATATATATATATATATATATATATATATATATATATATATATATATATATATATATATATCTTTCTATGAGAATATGTCCTCTTTTTTATCTTTTTGTCCTCTCTCTTCCTCAGTTACGTTGAGTCCATTTCTTATACACCTCAAATTGTGCCAGTATTATTTTTTAATACTATATCACAATGGAAGATTATTTTCGATGACTGGGGACACAATAGACAAGATAGATAAGAAGAAAAATCGTTCTAACGTAGAAAGCCTTATATCAGTAGGAACAGTAACATATAAATAAAACAAATATAACATAGCAGCAGTTGTATTATAAAATAAAAAGTGATAACACACGCCTATCAGAAGTTATTAACTCAAAAAATAGGACATCTGTTACTGAGGAGATGTTATGATTTTTTTTTAAATTATGAAATTATTACTCTTAGTATAATGAACTTAAAATTATCGTTTTGTTTTTAAGTTTTTAAATGTACAATTTTATTTAAAAAGGGGAAATATATTTAATTTATAACATTCTTTACATTCTTTTTTCACAAATTGTATTTTTATTAATAAAATAAATATAAATTAATGTTGCCTGCTGTGAATCAATATGATATTCAACTGTTTCCATATCCCCTTCTTTAATTCTTCTTCAGAAAAAGTTTTATTTATATACTTTTAGCTTCTGATAACCCTATATATGTACATATATACAACAAATTATATATATATGTATATATATATATATGTAACATACTGGACAACCCAAGGAAAAAATGGGCGTCCAACACATCACAGGAAATGAAGATGTAGTCGTGGCTCGAAAAAACGACGCGGCAGGTTACAGCATTATACTAGTTTTTATTTCGTCGGCGAATACGTCTTCTCAATACAGCTACAAAATCCGAAAAGCGTACAGGTTTCCGTTCATGTGGTTTATATAAACTTTGTCATGTGATCATCATAGCGATTAGGGATTTGCTGTTGTCGATAAGTCACATGTGGTTTTATGTAATCTGCGCAGAGCTTATCTAAAATATGGGGGACGCCGCGCATTTTTGAAAAAGGAAGCCATTTAATATTTTCTCTCGAGGTTATTAGAGTTTAGAATCAAAAGCGAAATTTAGCTCGTACGCCCAAGGGAATTTAGAATAATGTTAGATTTTAAAATGGTATGGGGTTTTTAATGTTATATATATATATATATATATATATATATATATATATATATATATATATATATATATATATATATATATATATATATATATATATACATATATATACACACAAGTTGCGGCCATTAATTTCCGGAAGTGACCAAATAACTTCAGAAAATTTTACATGAAATGCACACCCATTTAATATGTTTCGAAGTAACTGACACCTGCCGTATTGCACTTCTGTGATCGACTGTACAACTTTTAAGGTCCTCTTTCGGAATGCTCTTTAACGTGGAGGTTACCGTTTTCTCGATTGCTTCGACGTCTTCAAATCTTGTCTCCTTCAGCAAATTGGCCACGTATGAGGTCGTGAAGATGCGGCATCCTCCATACTCTCCGAACTTAGCACTGGTAGACTCTTTCTTGTTTCCAAAAATTGAAAGATTTGTTGAAGGGAACAAGATTTGAGGATGTCGAAACCATCAAGAAAACGGTAACCTCCACATTAAAGAGCATTCCGAAAGAGGACCTTAAAAGTTGTTTCCGAAACTTATACAGCCGGGCACAGAAGTGCATTGCGGCAGGTGGGTATATTTTTCATGTAGTATTTTCTGGAGTTATTAGGTCAGTCTTGGAAATTAATGCCAACACCTTGTATATATATATATATATATATAAATATAAATATATATATATATATATATATATATATATATATATATAAATATATATATATATATATATATATAATATATATATATATATATATATATATATATATATATATATATATATATATATATATATATATATATATATATATATATATATATATACATATATATATACACACACATATATACACAAACATACACATACACACACACACACACATATATATACAGTGGAGTCTCGATCTATCGTTTTTCAAGGGACCGACTGAACTGAACGATAAATGCGGGAAAACGATAGATCCGGTAACATAACAAAGCAATATGATCGTCTGGACTGGGCAAAATAAACGATACATACGGGAAAACGATGATTCTGAAAACGATCGATCGAGATTCCACTGTATATATATACGTACAAGGTGTGGCGTGCGTGTGTGTGTGTACTGTTGTGCACCCTTTGTATCGCTGCATAGTTTGATAAATATGAAAATTCAGCGTTCCTCATGAGTAGAAAAAAAGTCAATTTTCCTGAAAACCAATCCTTTCTCTACTAGGCTAAAAACTCAGTTTTCCTGACAGACGATAGCTTCGCCGTGTAAAAGCCAAAGAGAATTCTGCTCATCCATATTATATGCAATAGGTTCGACAGTTTAGAATCGTTCCAGATTGACAACAGCGCCACCCAAACAAATTTTCACAAGACTTCAAACGATCTGTAAAAGATGGGGAAAAAATATTCAAAACCGAATTTCAGTCTTATTCCAAACCACGAACGTAAATTATTCTGATACTTTCGAGCTTTGGGTGCGTCCGGAATCCTTTTTGTGTGTGTCTGTCTGAGTGAGAAAATTTCATTTCTCTAGGACGGTGTCCGTGAAAATTGACCCTGGAACTACCTCTTTTCGACCGATTTTTAAGCTGCCTGGAGGATCAAGTTCACCTTAAAATCCCCGAAACGTCTGCGCCCTTCACTATTTTTGGGAGATTGATACGTGGTTTAAAGTTTGTAGGTTTCAAAACGTACCGAAACCCAACAGAATAAAATAATCTCCCTCGATCTGTTTTTACCACCTTTTTCGCGAGTCTGGTCCCCTGGCAGTTCGCACACCAGTTGGGTCCTGCCCAAGCGATTCTGCGGTTAAACTTTTTATCGGTATTTTTGGGACTGCCAAGTTCAAATGTCGACATTTTATTTCGCCAAGGTGAGAGTCGAAAATCTTTTTCAAACGACTCGACGAGAGATGATAACAGCGGAAATAGGTTCAAGGAGGACGTGGAAATTCCCGAGTAACAGTCGAATGTTTCATAAATGTGGCACGTCGTTTGTCATCGCCCATCTTGCAGCTTCCAGTGTTAAACTATTGCGTAAGCTACAGCCCAGAGTTAAATTATGTTTTTATTTTTATTTTTAAAAGGAATGTATAGTAAAGTCCGCGTCTTTGAATTATAAAATTTTCCATATTTTTTTTTTCATGGGGCATTAAATTGTGGAATTCTATCATTCCTAAATGATATTTGTTTTTGAAGATAGTAAATTAATATAGCAAAATTCGTGAAATTCATGCCTACCCTGGGTATGAACACGTTAAATCTCTGGGCCAAAAAGTCCATTCGTGTGGTTTGTTGGGGCGGAGAAGGGTACAAGCCCCCAAATGTTATACATATATCCCGCTGACAAATTATTTCGAAATCTTACGCTCAGAAGTGAACTTGGCCACATTTCTAATGAAACCATAGACAAACTGGCATTAGAGGGTTATGGGCGTCTGTTTCTAGTAAATCGAGTGAAGAGGTTTCACTGTGGCGGCATTTTTAAGATAACACATGGGAAATTTGTATGAGTCTTGTATAAGATTTACGTGTCATCGATCGTTATCCTTTCATTCCACTAAGTTATAATAGGTTCTGCAATATTGAATGGAACCTCTTGGGATACACTTTTAGTGAGAGTAGAATGTTTAAATGAAGGAGAGAGGCTCTAGTATCATTTCAGGTATCCTATATACAACAAAGAAAGAAAAGAACCCCATTTTTAATGCTACCAAAATTTTTAGCAATTTACATGTAGTTAAAAAAAATATTTCAGGTAGTCTCTTCTAACGAAACTACCACGGGTTATTAACGTAGGATTACTTATCGTTTGCTTACCACTTTATTCTATTTATTTATTTTTTTGACGCATTTTGGTACTTTTCAGTTTAACTGTTTACTCCTACTGAGTTTGGTGCGCTGCCAAAATTATAACTCGAGACGCAGGACAATTTTTTTTTCTCTTCGAATGACCGTTATTGAGGAACGTAATCCTACGTTAAAAAATCATACAAATGAAGTCCCTCGATTGGCCCACGATATCGAATACTTAACACGCTTAAATTTTCAAGTTAAAAAATTCAAAGCAAAAATCCAAATTTTTCCAAGATTTTTTTTTATATGTGTGATGATTTTTTAATAAAGACAAATTTTTGGGGGTTAAGAAATTATTAAAATAAAATTGTCTGTCACGGACACCAATTAAATGAAAAATTTAATTTCATATAAACAACCAATATATCAATTTTTTTTAAAAATTGAATAACAATAGAATGAATTTTTGAGTAGTATTCAAAAGTTATACAATGAGAAAAATAAATATAATATAAACTAGCTGAAAACCCGCGCTTCGCTACGGAGTACATTCAAATTAAATACAAAGGTCAATGTATGCAATTAAATATATATATTTATAATAAATGCGACGATCAAGGTATACAATTGATATATATATATTTATTTATAAAAAATCGTAAGGGATATTTATTTTGTTCGGATAATATCTAATCGTCTGCCGCATTAGAAAGAAAAAGAATATTTTTTGTCTATTTAGTTGTTATGCACGCGACGATAAATTTATTTAAAGTACCAGAATAGGAAATCACGTGATTCGCATTTAATAGATTAAATTCTAAAAATGAATCTTTAAAAATTCACCAAAAATCAGAAAATCGAGGTAAAGGTTTGAAAAAGATTTCATTTTACAGGAATTTTTATGATCTTTTTCGTGATGTAAATTTTATAACCCTCAGATTATTATTTTAAATGCAAACTTTAAAAAAGTTACAAAAACAGCTTAAAAGTTTAATTTAAAAAAATCTAAGAAGAATTTTTCAAAAATCTTTCTTAGTGCACCTCTACACCATAAGAAGAATCGCCATGCAAAATTTCAGCTCTTTAGGTCCAGCGGTTTGGTCTGTGCGTTGCATGTCAGTCAGTCAGTCAGTTACGGAACTGTTTTAGGTATATAGATAAAATGAGAAAAAAAATATAGCATCGAATTTTTGTTATGTATCATATCATTGTTAAGAACTATGTTAAGGCTGAAGACATAATCGGAAACTTCAGTTTCACGGTTTGAAAAAGCGGGAAAAAAACCCAATTTTCTTAAAAGCTTTCTACAATTTTCCGATTTTAACTGAACTTCTATTAGCGTTTTAATTTATTTCAAGTTTAGTTGAGGGGGCACTTGTCCCCCCCCCCCCCGACGCTACGCCTATGATTGGCGAAGCTCGCACAAAGGACGGATTGTCGAATATCGTCGTTACGATTCTTCGAACGGCGAGAAGTGCTTGACGCCTCCTCATAACGCTTCCGCAACGATAATGACGATTCGCTTCTCTGCCAAAACAACAACGGTTATGGAGCGGCATTTTTTTTTTTTTTTTCATTTTCCGTTCGCAAAAGGCAAACAGGCTGTTAGGCGACGCTGTTTCGGGAGCCAGGTCTCGTGCAGGTTATTTTGGCATCCTCCTCCACCGAGATCCTCTATCATTCCACTTCGCGAAAATTCCTTGGAATAGAACGCGAAAGACTAGCCGAATGAACTCCGTGCCTTGACTCGGCTGTATTCCTAACACCCCCCCCCTCCCTCCCTCCTTAGTAGAGAGGCATACATCGGGTTACAAATTATGTCGTCTCTCAAGCCAATTAGGAAATTAGAAACGGATCATGCATTTGGGGTAAGGCGAAAAGTCGCGGCAAATGGAGAAAATTCGAGTTGCGTTCCCTTTTTCAATTCCTACTATTAGTTCACACTCTCTCTCTATATATATATTGTTCAAATTTTCAATCTATACTTATATATAAAACAGTTCCGTAACTGACTCATTCATTCATTCATTCATTCACTGACTGACTGACATACAACGCACAGACCAAACCGCTGGACCTAAAGGGATGAAATTTTGCATGGCGAATCTTCTAATAGTGTAGGGGTGCACTAAGAGAGATTTTTCAAAAATTCTTCTTAGATTTTTTTAAATTAAATTTTTAAGCTGTATTTTAAACTTTTTTTACGTTTGCATTTAAAATAATACATTGAGGGTTAGAAAATTTATATCACGAG
The DNA here is from genome assembly GCA_907164885.2 of Dolomedes plantarius. Taxonomy (NCBI): domain Eukaryota; kingdom Metazoa; phylum Arthropoda; class Arachnida; order Araneae; family Dolomedidae; genus Dolomedes; species Dolomedes plantarius. Next base: position 114,292,862 of record OU015503.1, on the reverse strand, counting down.
AAAGATCATAAAAATTCCTTCAAAATGAAATTTTTTCGAATTTTACCTTCATTTCCTGATTTTTGGTGAATTTTTAAAGATTAATTTTTAGAATTTAATTTATTAAATGCTGATCACGTGATTTCTTTTTCTGGTACTTTCAATAAATTTATCGTCACGTGCGTAACAACTAAATAGACAAAAAAAAAATTTTTTTCTCTTTCTAATGCAGCAGACGAT
>OU015503.1:114267643-114287643 GCA_907164885.2 Dolomedes plantarius | reverse complement strand
GGTGAAAAACATGTTTCACTAAAAAGGCTGTAGCTACTTTATTTTTATATCTATCAAGATGAATAAAAAGCTAAAATGTTTAGCATAAAATTATGTATATTTTCATTTATTAGAGAATTTCATTAGACTGAAGGATCTAAGCCAAACAATTGTTCAAAAACGTTAGAAATAAAAGGTCAAACACCACATTTCGCTACCCTTATTTTTTATGAAGGAAATCAGACTCGCCTTAAATATTTTTTTTCTTGCTCAAATCTCTCCTAAGGGCTACTTTTTGCAAAAATTTAAATCGTGAAAAACCTTTTCTCTTTTTTGTAGAGCTTATCAAAAACCATGTTAAGCCTGTTTTGGGCAGTTTTCACTAGTTAATATCTCAAAAGAAAAAAACCCTCAAAAGAGTAAAAAATCCTAAAAAGTTAGGATAATAAACATCTTTGTAAAGCTACCATATAAATTTTATGAGTCATACTTAACTAGTTTTTGAATTACAGTTCCCTAAAAATGCCCAAAAACTTTGTTTATTTCCCTTCAGTCCAGAGAAAGGAAGTTTTAACTTTACTCTATATGATGCTTTCTATTTTATAAAAAAATATCAAATATTGTTCTTCAATCTTAAAATACTAAAACCTTCATGAATAAATTGTATCCCTTATGTTTTATTGCAATTAAAAGGACATCAACATAGAGAGTATTAAAAACAGTAGTACAATTTTATTTTGTTCATTCACCTAAAAATTGTTTATAAAAAGATGTGAATGTCTTTTCTTTTATTAACTTACTTCTTTTGCATTTTAACCTTTTCCTTACGGGGTGGGATAGCATATATCCCAAGAATACGGGCCAAAGAATGAATATATATATATATATATATATATATATATATATATATATATATATATATATATATATATATATATATATATATATATATATATATATATATATATAACCCCTTAATGGCCGTCCTTACAAAGGAGGTATGAAATTTCCCGTTCTAAAGAAGGAATCGGAGAAATGAGACCCGTAAGCTAAAGGTTAAAATCTATTTACAGTATTAAACAATGCGGAAATGTCATTACACATCTTTCCTAAGATATTGAATGTTCGTCCAGAAATAGTTGTCAGTTCAATCGTTGTCAATTTGTGTAGGACTTTAGGGACAGGGACCCAAACACTGTCATTTTTCTGATAACTTAAATGTAGTTGCAGGTCCTGATGAATGAAAAAAAAAGTGCACTAAAATGCCATTGTCCTCTCCACTTTTATCTTTAACACCACTTTTATCTTTAACACCATTCATCATTATAAATCCATACCATGCTGTCTTTATCGTGAAAGGATGAGGTTTTTGTAAACTCAGTTAAGGTTTTAAAATCATCAAATCTGTGGCATTTCATGGTATATCACCTAATTTGATTTTCACTTATGGGTACATACCAATGATAACCTCGAGTTCTTGGGATTGGCACACAACATTCAAATCTTCTTTTTTTTAAGAAAAGATTCATTTTGCATTATTTCCCCTGTCGAGATGAAAATATAATTTATCCCTAATATTTCCTCTGAAAAAAAAAACATATTTTGTGGTGTGAGTATTTGATCACTGTAAGGTCTTTGAAGACTGGCTCTTGTTACTTCCCGTTTCCTGGTCCCACCTATACCACCGCAAGAATTTTTTCCGTGCTATGAGGCAAAAACGTTCCATTCTGCTGCTATGCCAAAATCGTGTTTGTGTTGGCAGACATTGATGAAATTCTTTTTGTTTTTGTACTGATTGCTTGCACCATCACTAAGGCAAATACAGTTGAACCTAGCATAAGGAGCATAATTCGTTCTAGAGTCTTACTCGTAATGCGAAACACTCGTTAAGCGAAACAATTTTTTCCATATAAATTAATATAAAATACGATAATGCGTTCCATGCCAAAAAATACTCAACATTTTTTAGATGTAACGTTTATTATTAAAAGAAAATTACTTATACATAAATTCATAAGGGCCAAAATCATCCATGTGTAGTTTATTATTTACGAATTTATGACACATATCTAATTTTTTTACTAGAAAGCTATCTAGCGACATTTGTTTCTCTCGGCGCTTCAAAATTTGCCGAAAATGTGTCACAGCATTGTGATTGAATAAATTTATAGCGCGCATAGCCACCGTCTTATGAGGGTGATGCTTTGTAACTTACGATGCAACAGTTTCCCATGCTTTCATCATTTCTTTTATTTCGCTAGAAGATTGTTTCTTCGTCCTTCTCCACTGACAAACTCTCCTCTACAACAGCTTGCTGTGAAAGACACTGCAATTCTATTAGGTGTTCGGTGGTCAGCTCTTGGTTGTGCTGTTCCACAAGCTCCTCAATGTCATTGTTATCCTCCAGTCCCATGATATTTGCTTCTCGAACTATCCAAGACTACCCTTAAATACTTATTTTTCGGCCGTTGATGATCCTGGTGAGGTGAAGATCCGAGTGGGGGACTTCCTTCCACGTCACTCGTTATGCGAAATGTTGCTCGTTAAGCGAGCCATTTTTTTTTTACGATTTAGGGCCTGTTCACATAGGAGTCCGTTGCGTTGCGTTAAGGAAAAGATGACGTTGAGACGAAAATAAACCAATCATAGGCCTCCAAACGATTAGCAATGAATTTTTTAACGCCTATGATTGGTTTATTTTCGTCTCAACGTCATCTTTTCCTTAACGCAACGCAACGGACTCCTATGTGAACAGGCCCTTATTTTGCTCGTTATGCGAAATACTCGTTATGCGAGGTACTCGTTAAGCGAGGTTCCACTGTAATCTTCTGGATTATAGATACAAAATTCTTCACCTCATGTACAACATGTTGAATTGTATACACAGAGGTTTTATCGTGTATAAAGTAGTCACTAATAATACAAATACTTTTACAATAGATTTGATTGTTTCATAAAATAACAAACGAATGGATGTAGTGTAGCCTGTGTATTCTTCCAATGGAAGCTTTGAATTTCATCTTGGACCGTTAACATCGACCTAATTCTGCATAGGGTTATCACTCATCCTTCTCTTCGTACGTAGGAATTTTATTGTAAAAAAAAAAGAGGTAAGCAACGATAAGTAATCCTACGTTAATAGCGCGCGATAGTTTCGTTAGAAGAAACTACCTGAATTTTTTTTATTCATCTTGATAGGTAAAAGATAAAGCAGCTACAGCATTTTTCGTGAAACATGTTTTTTATCAAAAAAATGACTCCATAGCTGGTTAAAAATGACCGCCCCCCAAAAAAATTGTAAGGTCAAAAAATTTTTTAATCATGTTTTTAAACTCATAAGAAAACTTGGTTAAATAATTAGGAAAATGAAAAACGTCGAGCAACTTTACTTTGCCAAATTTGGTGATTTGAAATGGATTGACCCTTAAATTGAACTTCTCTTAACTCAGCACAGTAATCCATTGTAAAGTAATTTTATCTTAAAACTATTACTAACTATTTTTACGAGCACCCTCATTCAAATGAATCATAGTCATCACTGGAATTAAAGTTTTTGGTCCAGGTAGTCAGAAAAGAGCCATAACGACGGTGTCTCTGGTTGACAATGGGCAATTTGATCTGGTTTAACAATGGGCAATGGGTAATTTGACAATGGACAAATGGTTTGGTTGACAGGGGGCAACATTTTGTTGCCCACTGTCATCATTTTGATTTTCCTGTTCATTTACATCGTACTCTGACATATGCATTCTTTTTCCTTTAAAAACTTTTCGAAGGATCCCTTTGTACAACCTATATATTGATTAGATTTGGATAAAGTTATTGGAGTGGAAAATTTTAAATTGTGTGCTTCCATCGCAAATTCGATTAAACGAATGCCCCCCCCCCCAAAAAAAAAAAAGTTTATTGCCATTGGAATATACCTTGATAGATTTTTTTTAACATTACATATTCATCTGCATGTGTGCAACACTATACTATACTGAGACGGGTAATGGAATTCGTGATGATAGAAAAAAAAAGAAGAGAGTTTAAGGTAGATTTTTTTAAAGGCCTCAAATCAGCAGCAACGCTTGTGGAATATTGTACACAGAAGCACTGCTGGCGGTTACCGTGACAACCGCAAAGTTACAATCTACCGAGTGGCAGCAGAGAAAGTAAATTAACCGCAAAGTGACATTCTGATGAATGGCAACAGAGAAAAATAAACTATCCTGAGAAATAAAAAGTAGGTTTTTGTGTAAGTAGATTATGTTGTTTCTTTTCCTTGTGTTCGTTTTAATAAAATGTATAAACGAACGACGGAATTATCCAGTCCCTTGAATGTATTTAACCCTTCAGCGGGCGCGCCAATTTTTGGAACACCAGCAGGCGAGCGTGGCACAAAGTGCAACGTCTCTTTCAACCTTGATTATTCCTTTCGTAATGAACTTTTTCTTTTGACATTGAAAGTAATGATTCTGAGTTTTATGAGAAGATATAAAATGTTGATAATATTAAGATATACAGTAACCACCGATTATAGTGATCAGTGGTTATAAGAATCAATCGCTTATAAGAATCAATATCGTGAAAACAAAAATAAATGTATTATTTCCATGTTAAAATTTTCGCTTTAAAGAATCAGTTTACACTCTTCGCTTTCCTTTCATTTTTCAAAAAAAGCCACTTAAACCCTCAAAAGGTACGAAGTTCTTTCTTTATTCTTTTTAAAAGAAAGAGTGATAAGATGGGAGGGAATATAGTCGTAAAATTCATCCCTTTCTTTGTTAGACATAACATAATAGTTTCCCCTTAAACGCTTTAGCACAACATTGTCATATTAGCTTGACCCGGGGGCATCTTTACCCGTCCGGGTTCGATTTCACTTTTCTCCACTAACAAACAAAAATAGGAACTCTTTTTTTCCCCACCTCCCACACGTAAGCTAGAAGGTGAATCTTCGTCTGAGACTATTAGTATTGAAAGAGGTATAAACAGCCTCCTGAAAACTTCATGACGTCAAACTACCATAGAAAACTTTTTTCTTGCTCCCTTCCTGTAGTTGAAATGTTAAAACTGTTAAGCAGGTATCTGGTAACAAATGTTGGATTTTTTTCTTCTCTTACTATGATCATGCGTATCTACTTATAGGTCTATAAATTAAGTTGTATTTTTAAAATTATAAAAAATAATTTTAATAAAAGATAATTAACGTAAATTAAAGGGTATTTTCTGGTAAATTATCTCATACATGTATATATAGGTGTGTTTGTGCCTGTCCAAAAACCTAAATTTCGGCTATAAGAATCAGCCGCTTATAAGAATCAAAAACAGTAATAACAAACGTGATTCTTATAAGCGGAAATCACTGTATTTATAATTAAAGGCCAAAGAAGGCAGAGACAATTGCCTTATTTCAAAACTGTCCGGTTTGTTGGATATAAGGACAACTTGCGAATGGATTCCTATCATGTCCAAAAATCTAAAAAACAATGATATTGTCCATCTTCGTGATATGCGAGATACCCTGTAATAGCTGCACATGTGATCGACTACATCAACTCCTGCTTTTTTCATATTGTAACCCAGTAAAATCGCTGGTTTGCCGCGGTTAAATCCCGACTACCAATGAACGGAAAGGAATACAAGGGTCAGAAAATCAGACCTGCATTAGAAAGGGTGTAGCTATAAATAGAAACTGCTTAGAACATCCAAACCTTACATGTAAAAACAAACCATTCGAAATTACGAAAATGTTGCACTTTATACACGGGCGCGCCCGCTGAAGGGTTAATACAGAATTGTCGCTTAGCAAGTGAATAACTTTGAACTGTTTCTACAGTTTTGCGAGTATATATATGCATATATATACTAACAAATGCCGTAAAAGTGTAACATTTCCCCCGCAGATTCTATCAGAATTGTCCGTACATCAGGAGCTCATTTCTTATGACTTCGCTTCCCAAAGTCTGAGGCCCCAATCCCGCCCACCCTTATTGGGTTTTTAATTATATAAGTACTGGACAGTTTATTTAATAGAAAAAAATAGTGATAAATATATATATATATACATACACATATATGTATATATACAAATCTATAAATATATATATATATATATATAAATATATATATATACCTATACATATATGTATATATACAAATCTCTCTCTCTATATATATATATATATTTATATATACATATACACAGAATATATATGGATAGATAGATAGATAGATTGATAGAGAGAGAGAGATAGAGGGAGACAGAGAAACATGCATAAATATATATATAGAAACTCTTGCCGTAAAAGTCGACTAACAAATGCCGTAAAAGTGTAACATTTCCCCCGCAGATTCTATCAGAATTTTCCGTACATCAGGAGCTCATTTCTTATGACTTCGCTTCCCAAAGTCTGAGATATATCGTGTAGTATATTGGTGAGATGAGGCGGCAAAGTGGATGCTCACGAGTCGGCTTGAAAATGAATACTGGCCCGAAATACTGGTGCTGCTGTCGACTACATAGTCGTGAATTTGTATTTTGATGTTTTACTTGCATTTTATGCAAATTCTCGGGTGCGTCGACAACAAGAGCGCCATATCTTCCCCTATAGGCGATTTTTTGAACTAATTTATTTTTTCACGGGGAAAACTCTTTCCCATGTCGTCCTTAGTCCCTCTATCAATTTTTTATCCGACTGATAGATCGCGCTACAGATGGCTCTGAGTAGTGTCAGTTTAAAAAAAAAAATCACCCTGTAATTAGTATAAAAAAATCGTAACCGGTATTTTTATAGACAAAATAATGTAGAAGAAAATATCCAAATTAAATACAACGGTCAATGTATTCAATTAATTTGCATTTTTAATATCCAAAAAACATACTCTTTTGAATTAAATTCTTAAAAAACTTCCATCTCAATTACTCTCGTGGTTAACCGTATTTTAATATTTCTTTTGTCAATTTATTTCGCTGTTATGCACGTGACGCAAAATTGATTTTAAAATATCACACAAAGAAAAGAAACCACGTGATCGGCATTTAATAAATTAAATTCCAAAAATTAATCTTTAAAAATTCACCAAAAATCAAAAAATGGAGTTAAAGATTCGAAAAAGATATCATTGTAAACAAACTTTTATGATCTTTTTCATGATATAAATTTTATAATCCCCAGATTGTTATTTTAAATGCAAACTTAAAAAAAGTTACAAAAATATCTTAGAAATTTAATTTTAAAAAATCTAAGAAGAATTTTTCAAAAATCCTTCTTAGCGCACTCGTACACTATAAGAAGAATCGCCATGCAAAATGCCAGCCCTTTAGATCCAGCGGTTTGGTCTGTGCGTTATCTGCCAGTCAGTCAGCCAGTCAGTTACGGAACTGCTTTACATGTATAGATGAGAAATAGATGGCTTGGCATTTAGAGGGCACGCCTGCTTTATTTATTTAGGTACGCATTCATTATATGAACTTACAGTCTTAAACGCCACTACCAATAAACTTACACATTACTTGATCTCATTATAGAGTGTTAATGAAATTTAATTTCTATAACAACTCTACTCTGAAATTCTCTGAAATTCCCCTCCACACCTTGTAAAAGCAAACCCTATCATTATTTTTTATTTATTTATTTTTTCATGCGATTGGAGTAGTAGACTGCCATCCATTTTTCTACAGTTCACTACGCGATTCATTCACATTCAAGTTTGTTTACTTTCAGAATTCATCGCAAAAGTAAACAGATTTTTAAAAACTGTTAAATATACAGCTAAAAACATCCAATTTTTTTTTAAGTTCTGAATGTTTTATAGAAAAATAGGCTGAACAAACGTGATTTGATGGAGAAGATATTTGTTTTTAGGTAAGAAAAAAATTCTGATCCACATCTGAAATTGAAATTAAGCCTAACCGGCGGTTTGTTTACTGAGGGTTTCAATTGAAAGATGAGTACAGCCCGGAAGGGTCATACAGAGACAACGGCTATTATATATAGGATATTACCTTTTACATCCCATTTTCTGTTGTCTGTCTTACATAGTATAAACAGAATAATACAGTTCTTTAATATTATAAACAGAATATTCTGCTTGGACATTAAAATCCCAAAATTGAACGTAAAGTATTAATGATAATGAAATAATTTATGCCACCAACTACGTCTTGTCTGTAATTCGTAATCCCCACCACCACCCCCAAATCATAATAAAGCCGGGTAGGAGAGCTACCTTCTCGGATACCGCTCTTCAAAACGAGTCGGCGGCTCAGCGCCATTCCTGACAACCTCTCCGAATGTTAATCTCTGGCAACGTTTCTCCAGTCCTCCTCTAAGTGCATAAAGAAGTCTTTGGAGATAACGCTCGGAGTCCTGCTGGAGATATGTCGAAATTGGGTTATTTTTGAATCCTTCTCCAACCGTTTATTATACACGCCTTTCCACCCTTTTCAGTCTCTGCTTCTACCCCATAGGAAATAAAGCGAACACCCGCCGAGGGGAAAACCCACGCACACATTCTCAAAAGGGGGCAGAATTCGGCTTTACGCCGCCGAGTTGAATTGTCGAAAACCTACGCTTGGAAATCGGAAGAGAAAAACTATGCATTCTTAAAAATACTCTTACGTCATCGAGGTATTCTGCCCCTCAAAAACGCATTTCGCTTCGTGTTTGCCTCCCACGTCGTGAAAATTTGGTTGCTGGGAGACCAACATCAATTGAACTTTGACAAGGTTGAGGTGGCTAAGGAAGAGAAAGCTATTGCTGACAATGGCGCGGCGATCGAAGAGGACTTGCGCAACGTATATAAACATAGTTAGAATTTAATTCACGAATGAAGAATCGCATTGCAAAAGGGAGGGAGGGAAAAAAATAGAATGACAGGTGATAATAAAATTAAAATTTCCGACGAAACTGACGATTTAAGAGTATTAGACGGTTTGCGAGTGTTTTACATTTGAACACGACGAAGTATCAGCATTTGATTTCAAGTCACAAAGGGTAAACCTCGGATATGAAATTCAAGCAAGAATTCAGTCGAGCAGATCTCCTGAATAGTCGAATAGTTTTCGCAGTTTCCAATTCAATTTAAATTCAATTTTGTGCGAGCAACAGTTGCTTGGGTCCGTAAATGGTAACAGGGTAATTCCACTTTCAATGCCAACAATTCAATTGAGCAATCATAAAAACCCAAATCTATGGGCAGTATTTCCTCCGGAAACCAATTTTCCAGAATTTTTTTTTTTTCTATTGTGGGTCCAAAAGAAGGGGTTTTACTACACACTGATGCATTTGATAGTAGTGGGTGTGTATGATGACAGTAAATAACCAGCCCATTTTTAATAATAATGATGGCATTTTTTGGTTCTCCTGTGAATGCTGAGTTTTACTTTCACAAAAACATCTAGAGCAGGTGTCAGCAGCCTTTATTACTAGGAGGGCATATTTCAGAGATGCAGGAGTTCGACGGAACGTTTTAAGAACCACGCATTTCCCATTCGAATGTCTCCTTTTCTACGTATGCAGAAACTACACTTAAAATACAGTCGAACCCCGTTATAACGAACTTCAAGTGACCAAAGGTTTTGTTCGCTTTAACCGGTGGTTCGCTATATACGAACCGTTAAGAAAAATGCTAGAGTTCACAAAATATATAACTCATTAGTTGCAATGTCTATTCAATAATGATGTATTAAAAAAATTATAAAATCTATTAAAATGATAATTAATGAATTAAATCAACTAAAATCGATTACATTAACACTGGCAAAATACTAATTAAATTATGTATAATAGGAAAACGACGGGAACAAAGTTTTCGTTCGTTATATCCGTGAGTTCGTTATATACCGGGTTCGCTATAACGGGGTTCGACTTATATAAATACATTTGCTCGGATTTGAAAAGTACTGCAAGAACCCCCCCCCCTCCTAGCCGCATACTAATGGGACTGAATGTTGGAAATATGGGTTACTATACAGCGTGTTCGAGAAAGATCTTTATTATTCTAAACATTAATAACAAAAATACGAACAGGTCAGATGAAAGGCAGTTTACAGCAAAAGAATGAAAAAATCTAACAGTTTTTTCCACTATCGAATTGCCATGCCGATTTCCGTTTTAAAGGAAAGGACACAATTTGGAATCCTCACTGTGATCGAACGTTAAAAAAATCCGAGTGTTTTCAATCCTCGAATGTTAAAAATCACTTGTCGGGAAATTAACTACACACTCAACGTTCTTCGTGCTACTAACAGAGTTCACATAAAGGTACACTGAAGGTACTGAAAAAAAAACTGTTAGATTTCTTCCTTCTTTTGCTTTAAACTGCATTTCATTTGACCTGTTCGTATTTTTGTTATTAGCATTTAGAATAATAAACATCTTTCTCGGACACGCTGTATTACGTGTTCCGAAGTTACGGAAACCGCCAACTTCATGGTCACGTGAATCTACGTACTTTAATATTAAAATTTAAGTAGTGTTAATTCAGTTCACTTCATAATATTAATCTGAAATTGTTTTATACATTGTGTATTATTTACCCTTGATTCATTCAGAAGTGAATCATATCCGAATTTATTCTTGACATAGCATATTACGAGTATTAACTGCCAACCGTCGTATGACGTGACCGATCATGATGGGTTGGGGAAGTGGCCATTTCCATCGTGATCTATATTTTTATTTTATATATATATATAATTAGCTGAATACCCATGCTCCACTACGAAGTACATACAAATTAAATACAATGGTCAGTGTCTGCAATTAATGCCAAAAAGATATGTATTTGTATTTATAAAAAAATCGTAACGGATATTTTTATAGACAAAATAATGTAGAAGAAAATATTCAAATTAAATACAACGGTCAATGTATGCCCTTAATTTGTATGTTTAATATCCATAAAACATATTATTTTGAATTAAGGCTACACAGTACCCTAAAAATGACAAAAATATCGAATTTTTTTTAATTGCGTTTTTCAATGGTCCATACTATTGTGAATCTTGACTCCAAATTGTAGATCTGAAATCCAAATAGTTTTAAAGATATTTGAACTTTTCTGAGTGTTGTCAGTCTCAAAATGTGACAGCTGATGGGGCGTGGTTAGTTTTGTTTTGATTGTTTTGATTTTGATCATTTTGATTTTGAAGCAAATATTCTTATAATTTATTCTTATAATTATTCTTATAATTAATTAAATAAAAATAATTTAGAATGAATGAACTCCTTGGCTGAATCGGTAATTAATTGCAACTTTTACTACTCAAATCGTTTCTGTTTGTTTACGTTTTGATTCTATTTGAGAGATCATTACTGTCTATCTAATATACATAAAAAGGACTATTTCAAGACCAGTATTAGATTTTACACAAAGTTTTATCAACTTAGAAGCTTTGTATTGAAATATTTTGTTGTTTTTATACATTTTTTCATTGAGAAAATACCACGACCAAAACGTTCTCGCGTTGCTAAGAAACATGTGTTGAAGAGATGGCAGACAAATGTAAACAATAATTCTAAAACTCATCCTTCTGCAGATACAAGTGTGAGAATTCAGAATATAAATGTTTTGAAAACAGGTATTGTGGATAACATTCAACATATATCTGCTGCAACAAAATATATTTTTGTTGATAGTGAAAAACTTGAATAATTTATTTACAAATTTGCTGTGCAGCTCTTGTTATAGTGCATCTTTGAAACTTTGTAGAAAGCTGGTTATTTTTAATTTGCATTATTTATTATCAATATTTTGTATATGTGTATTGACTTTACAACTTTTAGGAAAATATTAGCTAAATATCAGCTAATCTGTCATTGTCGTTAACATTGCTATTGATATTGTGCAGAAACATATTTTGAATAAGAAAATATATATTCTATTATATTGAGTTAAAATTATGTTTTAGTACATCTTATAAGTGGGGAATAACATATAAAAAAAATTAGAGCTCTACAAAAATTTTTAGTTTTTGTTTTTTGCCTTTACAAACTTTAAATGCATTTTTCTCAGACTTTTATTTTGTTGATGTTAGTGTTTGCTATTCCCTAAGGATTTTTTTATTTTGAAGATAGAGTCTTGAAATTTTTTGTACACACTTATATATATATATGTACTACAATAATTAGTATTGCATTTAGATCTGAGGGTTATAGTTATTTTTTTTTTAAATGTCGAAGTTAATATTTCGAAATTTTTCGTGTTTTTTTCAGGTTTCGCTACAAAATTTTTTTTAAAAATTTAAATAAAAGTTACATCTTTAATTCCATACTAACTTTTGTTCCCAATAATCCAATGAATATAAATCACTTAAAATAACTAAAAAATATTGAAAATTAAAAATGTTATAAAAGTTTTAAAAAACTTCAAAATTTTAAAAAAACTTTAAATTTTAAAAATGGTGCTTGCTAAAATGATTTTTTTTTTACCAGAATTAGTTTAATTTTATAATCTCAAACAAAGTCATTAATTATTTTTATTGTAACTGTCTCCAAAAAAATTTTTTGAAAAAGGGTACTGTGTAGCCTTAAATTCTTTAAAATCTCCCAACTCAATTAGTCTAGTGGTTAAATTTTATCTTTTACCATATTTTAATATTTTTTTTGTCAATTTATTTCGTTGTTGTGCACGTGACGCAAAATTAATTCAAAGTATCACGAAAAGAAAAGAAACCACGTGATCAGCATTTAATAAGTTAAATTCTAAAAATGAATCTTCAAAAATTCACCAAAAATCAGAAAAGGGAGGAAAAGATTTGAAAAAGATTTCATTTTAAAGGAATTTTTAGGGTCTTTCTCGTGATGTAAATTTTATAACCCTCAAGTTATTACCTTAAATGCAAACTTAAAAAAAGCTACAAAAACAGCTTAAAAATTCAATTTTAAAAAATTCAAGAATTTTTCAAAAATCTTTCTTAGTGCACCCCTACACTATAAGAAGAATCGCCATGCAAAATTTCTGCCCTTGAGGTCCAGTGGTTTGGTCTGTGAGTTATCTATCTGTCAGTCAGTCAGTCAGTCACGGAACTGTTTTATATACAGTCGAACCTCCATATATCGAACTTCCCTATATCGAAATTTTCTATATATCGAACTCTTAGCAAATCTCCATGTTCATTACATAAAAAAACTGTTTCCATATATCGAAAAAATCTCTATATATCGAAATTTTTTTTCAAGACAGATTTTGGGAGATTTCATTCTAGTTTAGAATAAAATCTCTATATATCGAAATTTTTTTTCAAGACAGATTTTGGGAGATTTCATTCTAGTTTAGAATAAAATCTCCCAATTTTTGGCGTTTGAAACAATACGTCGTGAACTTCAATACGTGGAAAATGTCCCTGATGAAGTTTTTAGTGGACTGAATAAATGCGAACATTTCTTTGATGAATTTTCTGTAAAACTGGCTGTTCAGCAAGATATTCGTAGTTTTTTTAAAAGAATGTAACTGTGATCATTGTAACCACTGTCTGGATTATTGTTTTTTAAAGGGTATGTAGTACTCAATAAATCTTTCATATTAATTCATTTTTTTGTTATTAACTTTCCTTTAATGTGATTCGCATATAAATTGGAAATGGAGGTTCGTATACGAAACTCCATTATGAGTTTTAGGAGAATTATGATAAAACTAAGATCATTTTTTTAGTTATTAACTTTCATTTAATGTGATTCGCATACAAATTGGAAATAGAGTTTCGTATACGAAAATTAGCTTTAATTTTAATGTTTTAGGAGAATTATGATAAAACTAAGATCAATTCTATATATCGAAATTTCTATATATCGAATTTTTTTCCGGCACTTTGCTACTTCGATATATGGAGGTTCGACTGTATATAGATATGTAAAATAAACTTTGTGAACGTCGTGGTCCTACTAGGTTAGATATTATATTAAATGTCTTTCCTTTTTCTGTGATATTTTACTATGTATAATGTCTAAACTAGTGTAATAAATAAACTATTTTATATGATGCAAGATTTTGGTCTTATTTTACCTCCATGTTAAGCTGTACAAGACTCTGCTTTTGAGAAGAAAAATACTAGATCGTGTGTCGTTACATAACCGCCGCAATTCTAAAGATGTGCGATGAAAAACTGCGTTAATGTGAAACGTAATCCATTGAAAGGAGAACATCCGAAAAACGAACTTGTCAGATTTCGTTATCCGAAGCGCCGTCTGCCGCTCTCGCGAATTATGAGATCCGTTCTTGGCATCGGAGAGAGGCGGGAGTATCAGCCGCGCTCAATGAACCCTGCTGCTCTGGATAACCGATGGGGAATGTTGTCGCTGCAATGACACTTTGGTGCGGTCGTTGAGATACCTGCCGGAACAACATTTTGTCGAAGAGTGACGGCGACCATGGACGGGTAGGACGCCTACGGATGCAAAAATCTTAAATTTATTTTATGCGCCTGCGATTACGGCTGCAGTATACTGCTCTTCTGAATTTGCTCAGTTGACGTTTAACCTATGGAGAATTATATATATATATATATATATATATATATATATATATATATATATATATATATATATATATATATATATATACAGTGGAATCTCGATCGATCGTTTTCGGATCCATCGTTTTTCCGTATGTGTCGTTCATTTTATCCAGTCCCAACGATCATATTGCTTTGTTATGTTTCCGCATCTATCGTTTTCCCGCATTTATCGTTCATTTCAATCGGTCCCTTGAAAAACGATAGATCGAGATTCCACTGTATATATATATATATATATATATATATATATATATATACAGGGTGTCCATAATTAATTAAAGTCCCACTTTCAAAAGGCTGCAAAAAAAGAACCACTGGTCCGAAGGACTTCAAATTTGAACTGAATATACTGGAAGAAGGGGGAAACGATTTGGCATAATAAAAAAAATTCCAAAATGTATCAATAGATGGTACTGTAAGCGGTTGGAACTTTTTTATTATTATGACCCCCTTCTTCCAGTATATTCAGTTCAAATTTGAAGTCCTTCGGACCAGTGGTTCTTTTTTTTGCAGCCTTTTGAAAGTGGGACTTTAATTATGGACACCCTGGGGGGATTATAATTAAAGTCCCACATTCAAAAGGCAACAAAATAAGAACCACTGGTCAGAATGACTTGAACTGAATATACTGGAAGAAGGGTGAAACGATTTGGCATAATAACAAAAAAAAAATTTCAACCGCTTACAGCGCCATCTATTGATACATTTTGGAACTTTTTTTATTATGCCAAATCGTTTCCCCCTTCTTCCAGTATATTCAGTTCAAATTTAAAGTCATTCTGACCAGTGGTTCTTTTTTTTGCAGCCTTTTGAAAGTGGGACTTTAATTATGGACACCCTGTATATGTGTGTGTGTGTGTGTTACGGCCAAAGTCCGAAGTCTGGCTAATTCATGAAATGTCTGGCCACTTCTAGCATTGGCCAGGTCACTTGGCCAAAGCCCTAAATAATCGAGAATTTACAACTACTTAGAGCTTTGCTCGCCAATTCGTGATGTCCCCGATAGTCAGTGGTCAGTTCATGAATTGTCGAAGAAAATGTGGGCAAAGTAAAAAGTTTTGCAGAGCTGGATCATACATTAACGGGAGTCAATCCTACCAATTCTAACTCATATTTTTACCAATGTGAAAATCCCTTTAGTTCAGCCAAAATAGAAAAAATCACGTTAAAACCAAAGAGAAACAGGACAATTTTTGGAGGGTAGTTCGCAAACTGGCCATTGATTGTCGGGCACATCGCAAATGGGCCGACCAAAGCCCAAAGTAGTTCCAAATTCTCGCTTATTTTGTGTTTTGGCCAAGTGATCTGGCCAATGCTAGAAAAGGCCGGCCATTTCGTGAATTGGCCAGACTTTGGACTATGGCGGTAACTAACACAAACACACACACACATATATATACAGGTATTACACGGGAGTTATGTTCCAAAAAATTGCCGTGTTATGCGAATGCGTGTTATACGAAACAAAGAACTCGTACGAAAAGGTGAGTTAAATTCCAAAAAATTAAGAAACATCCTATTATATTTTCTTAATTAAGATAAATATCTTTATTAAAATTTTCTTAATAAGTAATAGATATTAATAGGAATTAAACAATGTTTTCTTCGTCATCACTAAGCACTATTAACCGAGGGAGCTTTAAGTTAAAAAATCTTTATTAATTTCCTTATCTGGTTCTAAGCACTTATGAAGTTCTCTTTTAAACTTTGTGCTCCTTTCATTTGAAGGATCTTCATTTAAGAAGTATGATTCTAACTGTTCAGCTAAGCCTAGACATTTCTTTATGCTTTGAAGAGTAAACTTTTTAACTTCTTTGTCTTCACCTATGCTATCATCATCTAAGTTATCATGGATTCCAGATATCATTTCTACCAAACCTGCTTCATCAATTTCTTCTTACACCAGTAATTCTTGGATATCTTGTGCAGTCATATTGTCAAAATCTTCACCACCTAGAGACATAGCAATTTCTACTACTGCATCCATTCTGTTTTGTACTGTCTCGATCAAATTTTCACTTTCATTTGACTCCGGCCATATTTTTTCCAACACCCATTTGATGTCGTCGGTTTTATTTCTCTGATGGACAAATTTATTAGATTAATGTAGTCCAAAATTTCCACGCCTCCTTGACGTCCATAGATTCATCATCAATTTTGTTCAAAACCCATTGTAATGATCTCCTTATGTAATTAATTGGTTTTAAATGTAGCTATAATTCCCTGATCTAACGGTTGAAGTAAAGCAGTTGCATTTGAAGGTAAAAAATTTATTCCGATACTTGGGTTATTTAAATCTTGCGGATGGCTGGGTGCATTATCCAATATAAGTAGAACTTTAAAATCTAAATTTTTCTGTTTTAAGTAGTTTTCCACACTTGGTACAAAACAGTTTAAAAACCATTTCTCAAATAATTCAGTAGTCACCCAAGCTTTTCTTATTTGCCAGTATACCGGTAAATTACTCTTATTTAGGTTTTTCATTGCACGAGGATTGAGGGATTTATAAACAAGCATAGGTTTTACCATGTCTGTACTGCACATAAGTAATGTTACACGGTCTTTTGATACCTTGAAACCTGGAGCAACTTTTTCGTCTTCAGAAATATATGTCCTCTTGGTCATTTTTTTTCCACCAAAGAGCAGTCTCGTCGGCATTAAAAACCTGGTGTGTTGAATATCCACCCTCTTCAATAATTCTTTTCAATTCCATTGGATAAATTTCAGCGGCTTCTTTATCGGCTGATGCACTCTCAGCCCGTCTTCACACGGAGCAACTAAAAAAAAAACTGATAACTGACTCAAATCACAAACTAGTCCGTGATGAGTCGCAACCTATGTAATTGAATGGAGCCACGCACACTGCGCAACTGGTTACAAACCCGTCCGACGGGTTTGTAACCAGTTGCGCAGTGTGCGTGGCTCCATTCAATTACATAGGTTGCGACTCATCACGGACTAGTTTGTGATTTGAGTCAGTTATCAGTTTTTTTTTGAGTTGCTCCGTGTGCAGACGGCCTCACCTTCGATTTTTAGGTTTTGTAGCTATAAGCGTTTTCTCATACGATCAGACCACCCTTTGCTGGCTATAAAATCTGGATTAGTAGCAGTTTCTCCATTTTCCTTTAAGTAGTCGTAAATTTTAAAGGCTTTGTGTTTAATAATACTGGTGCTCAGTGGAATTTTGTTTTGTTTTTAACAGTATTCAATCCAGATGCTAAGGGCTTTTTCCCTCTGCTCAATTATTGCTGCCCTAGGACGAAATGTCATGTGGTGACTGCTTACGTTCGGAGCCATTTTTTTTTAAAATTGTTTTTTTAAGGATTTTTTGGTCTCTTATGGTAAAACAGCATTTAAAAATAAAAAATAAAAAAACTTTCCTGTAAATACCATACTTTTTTATAAATTGGTCAATTTGAAGTAATTTGTAATGAAATTTAGCTAAAACGCCTATCACTCTGAACAAAATTCTAATGCTACTATTTTAATTTCCTTCTTACACATGATGCATATAACAGTTATCTTCAAAATGACCTACAATCTAAGAGAAATTTTAAAATGCAAAAATAATACAGACAATTTTATGTTCCAATATGAAAATATTCCCCAATTCGTCATTCCTTTCCTTATAAAAACAGCCCCAAACCAAAAACTATTTATTATACATCAATTATTGTACGTCATTTCATTAACAATAGCATCTAAAACATTTCCTGGAAAATTTATCAAATGATATGCATTATTATGTGAAATATCATGATAACGGTAGAGATTTGTGTTAAAAAACATAATTCTGAGAAAAACGCCTTTAAAGTTGTTTGTCACTTCAATTTTGTAATAGACGATGTTTATTAAAATAGCTATAACTCTGCTTCTAATTGATGTAGAATGAAAATCTAAGCGGTTTTGAAAAGAGAAAAGATTGAATCACAAGATTCTTGCAAAAAATAAAATTGACCAAAATAGTCAAAAAATGGACGCATTTAAAGTTGTTTGTCACTTCAATTTTGTATTAGACGATGTTTATTAAAATAGCTATAACTCTGCTTCTAATTAATGTAGAATGAAAATCTAAGCGGTTTTGAAAAGAGAAAAGATTGAATTACAAGATTCTTGCAAAATATGAAGTTGACCAAAATAGTCAAAAAATGGCATATTCAACGTAGGCAGTCACCTTAGTAGATAGAACAGCCTGCAGCAACGGAAAACTCAGACAAAATTATTATATAGTAATTTGCAGAGTGTCGCAAAATTGCTCTCGTTTTTTATAATTGTCCCGCCCATACGAAAGAAATCTACCAAAAACTGAAAAATGTTACAGTATTTTACTTTCCAGGAAACGCTACATCAAGACTGCAGCCAGTGGATCAACGGGGGATAAAGACTTTCAAAATACACTATCACAAGAGAATAGTGCGAAAAGTTATCACTGCACTGAGAACAATCAATCCATGCCAAAGATCAACTTACGGGAAAGCATATCAGAAATTTCCAAAGCATGGAACTATGATGTCACAGATCGTACTATTCGCAACAGTTTTGCCAAAGCCGGATTCTTTGTCAGTAATGAGAATTCGGCAAGTACGAAGGACGAAGACGATATTCTGTTAAAGGAACCTTAAAAAAATGTGGATTAGGGTTTATACAAAAACCGACTTTTTGAAAAACCGGTTTTCGAATTCCAGATTTCCAAAACACCGGTTTTAGCCGGTTTTCGAATTTTTGTCAAAAAAAATAGAATAAGGAAAATATTTTATTTAATTTATATAAAATAGCAAAACACGAAATCAATATCAAGTCAAAATATAAAAAAAAATTAAGGATTACACATTACTTACACAAAATAACGAAAACCCAAACAAAAATTTCAAATTTCAAATAATATTTATATTTATTTCACTAATTTTAATTTCTCCTACGAAAATAGAATTTTAAAAAACATAAAATATCCACTGAACGGTGGCTAAGTCTTGTTCTTATTTTGCGTTAAGGAAAAGATGACTTTGAGACGAAAATAAACCTATCATATGCCTCCATACGATTAGCAATGAAATTTTTAACGCCTATGATTGGTTTATTTTCGTCTCAACGTCATCTTTCCCTTAACGCAACGCAATGGACTCCTATGTGAACAGGCCCTTATTCGTTGCCTCAAATAATGAAAATTCAGCTTTCAGTGTCTTTGGATTTGTAAGTTTTTCTTCAGGATCTTCAAGAATCTTATGAATTTATTTTTCCATGGCTTCCTTTAAAAAAGCGTTACTCTGATGAGTAGTTTCTTCGATTTGCTCTTCATCAGAATCGGTTTCCACAAAAGAATTCGGAAATATTCTAGACAATATCTTTCCAGATAACTATAACAACTTTATATTTTTGTTTCCAGTTTTCACTTTACAAGATTAAGCGAACCTGTCGTGACTCGTGACGGATTGCACATATGCACTAACATAAAATAAGTCGGTTAGGAACGTCTTTTCCACGTGCGCAGTGCACAATGCACAAGCACTGGCCAACG